>JAYJMB010032545.1:0-35565 GCA_036873735.1 Pouteria campechiana
GCAAAAATTTTTTTACTTAATTGCATGATGCAAATTTTAACTCAGATGATTTATTGAGAATTAAAAAATAGTTTAAAAAATAAAATTATGCCCAAGGATATCAACATTTCGACCCAAGGTTACCATTTCAGTGATGGTGAACATAGTTGTCTCTTTTCGTAGCCCAAAAAAAGCTATCAAATTAACTCCCTGAAATTGGGTAAATTAGTCTTAGTTGATTATTTTTAAATAATATAGTGAATTTTAATCCGTTATGATTTATTCCTAATTTTCAATCAATTTAAGCTCTAATATCATAAAAGTATGTACTAAAACAACTATAATGAATAAACTTAGGTCTGACCAAAAAAAGTTGCCATGTATGAAAATTATAAGATTTTACCATAAAACTAATATAATAAAATCATCTATCCTTACTTTTATAATTAAAATATTCACTTTAAAAATCATGAAACAGTCCACTTTTGCATTTGAAAAAGTTTTATTATTTCTTTATCTATTGAAAATTATATATTTAATAATTTAGATTGTATATATGACATGATATAAAACATCTACAATCATAAAATAATTTCAATAGTATTTTCACCAACCGGCTAAATATTTGATTTGGGTAATTTTTAATGTAGTAAATTATATTATGTTATAAACTTTATGGACAAATATGATAATTCAAATACATGATTTGTGATTCACTTTTCACTTACATAGCCATGATATGTGGCACATATAAAACAAGGAAAATAAGAAAAAAATAGTCAACAATGCTACTGATCATTAACCTTAACGTCACACAATCTTATTAATACAGCACCAGTGAAATGCAGGCCCCCACCAGCATTCATCTACCAATCTACCCCTAACGAGAAGAACATATACCATGCATGTCTCCCTCCCAACCATCAAGTTTCAAAGTCAGCCCGAGTAGAAAGTTGGACGGCACACATGCATTTTGCCAGACCTAAGAGCTGGCAGATGCATGGATTTGTTTGGGCTTTGCGTAGACGGCAGTTAATACAAAAAAAGGACAGATGGCAGCAAAGGAGCAGATGACAGATATCATGGTCCTGTCACAGAATTTGCCAAAATGGTCGCATATGGCCGCCCAGCCCGTGTGAGAATTCCCGTAGCGGCCCACGTACGCAACTGCAGTAGCTGCTGAAGTTGCTCCAATCACCAATCCCATCATGACCTGCGCATGCATGCAGAAAAAACAGACGTGACAAAACACGTACGTCAGACTCCCAAGTACGTGGATAAGGATTATCCGATACAAAAAGTATTGGGACGCTGGTTCCTCTGAAATTGGCAGTTGGAGATTCATTCAACGGTCATTTCAATATTAGATTAATAAGAGAAAATTTTCGTTAAGTAGGTGAAGAGTAAGAAGGAAGCCCTAGGTAAGAAACAAGCCTCATGTAAAAGAGAAGTGAAGAGTAAGCCACAAGCCTCATGTAAGAAACAAGCCTCATGTCATAATAGATGACGTTTTTCCAAAACTATACTTAAGTAAACCTAATAATCCTATTTTGATACCCAACATTTAAGTTTTTTCAAATCAGTGCTCAAACTTTCTTTCTCTTTTTCAAATCGGCGCCCTGGCACCACCGCCTATTGCCGGAATCGAGAAGCCTTTGATGAAACTATCCCCTAAGAAACTGATTCAACTTGTGCATTTTTGAATCTCTCTCTCTCTCTCTCTCAACCAATGTCAAGATATGACATTGCTCTTGTGGAAGTAGATGGTAAATGTTTGCAATGAATTTCTGTTTTGCCGCTTGACTCCCAAATGTTTTGCATGACCACAACATCCACCTAGAGAAACCTACATAGTCAAGCCACCAAATGATTGCTCCTAGCTTTGAGTTTCATGCAATCTTGTCTCGTGGATTGAACACTTATTCTTACTTCATCAACTACTCTGATAATGCATTTACAGACTATTGAGCAATGACTCTATTCATATTTCCAAGAATTTTCCGCCATCTCCCACTTGGATAAATAGCTACAAGATCAAGTTTCTAAATAACATGGACAATTCTCACATAGGCAATAGAGAAGGTTAAGCGCCCTTTGAAGTAAGAGCCATGCTAGCAAGCCTCACCTCATTAAAGGTAATGACCAACTGCAAAACACCCAAATCTATCAGAAAACCAAACTTTCTAATCTTCCATTCCAACATGAAGTCAATACACCCACCAAAGCCATCTACAAAAACACACTCAAAATTGACAGAAAATCCTCAATCTTCCCCTCAAAACCACGCCAAACACTATTCAAAACATCCTCCATCTCCAAAATTATCCAAGAAAATGTGTTTTCATAACTCTTGGGCACTATTTTAAGCAAAATTTTCAGTCCAAAACACAAGTCAATCATCATCCACAGCCACCTCGGTCAAGCTCGAGCCCCATGGAAACGTTAACCAAGCCCAAGGACACCCAAAAGACAGTGATCAAAATACACCTAAAAATCAAAATTCTCTGAAAAACAACAAACCACCCATCACCGCTTGGATCGCCGCCTCCACAACTAGCCCATGCATTGATGAAACAAGAGAAAGACGACACACCAAACTTCAACTCCGAATAAGCTCAAGAAGACAGTGAAGAAAAACCCAAGAGGATTAATCGATGCTACTAGGGAGGTGTTGGAATGAAGGAAATTAGGGCAGGTCAAAAATGCACAGCTTAAATAGGTTTGAGGTTTTGGCATGGAGGAAATTAGGGCAGGTCAAAAATACACAGCTTAAATCGGTTTCTTAGGGGGTAGTTTCATCAAGGACTTCTCGATTCTGACCTTCCGACGACAAGCAATGGTGTCGGGCACCAATTTGGAAGAGAGAGAGAAAGTTTGGGCACCTATTTAGGAAAACCCAAATATTGGGCACCGAAATAGGATTGTCAGCCACAAGATATCTATTTCATTATTTTGGTTCTAGCATTTTCATTTAATGTCCAAAATAGACAGATCGAGCAATAGAGAAAGGCGTAGCAGAGAAGGCAAAGAAGAAGGAAGAAAAGATGAGAAAATAAATAATGAAAGAAAAATACGAATTTGAACCAGCATACATGCTTTCGCTCTCTCGTCGGATCCGACGACAGGGAAGATGAGCAACTTCTTTGGATTTGTCGATCACGGTGGGATTAACAACAATGTTTTTGCCTCTACCTATGCTACGACGAGAATGATGCCCATCCCCTTCCGAAGCTTGTTTTCTCTTCGGCATGTTGAATCCGCTATCCTCTGCATTTGATAGGATAGTGGCTACGCTCTAACGTGACAAGAAATGTTAGTTGCAGGATGGACCTATGTGCAAAAACTCTCCATTGAATCGAGCGCCTCTTCAATGTTTGCACATTTTATCCCAACCGTTCACGATTGTTTTACCATTATCCGACGGCTACAACGAGCGGTTTTGCATATCTTTGTATGCGACGAGTCTCATATAATCAAAATCGTGTATATATATATATATTGATTGATAATTTTTATTCTTAGTTTTTTATAACTTCAATCCAACTCTCAGTTTATTTTAGAAAATTTTAACATATAGCTCTTAAGTTGTAATGATAAGACTCAAAAGGTTAACAAAAATATTAAATCAATATCCGCATTGTCATTCTTTACCTAACATCTTGAAAAATATTGTACAAATCAGGTTGCGATTTGATTAGATTACCCCAGAACCTGATCACCTAACCGAGTCAACTCTATTTTAAATTAATTTAAGTTGAATTCTAACTTTTTAATTTAATTTTTAATAAAAAATAATCCTAACCTAATCTTAAGAAAAATCGTGTTAAAATGATCATGTTCTTGTTCACCCTATAATCCAATTAATTAATACCCTTGGCCCTGTACTTTGCCTTACCTTTTCAACCAACTTGGGCAATTATTTCAGTCCTCCCATTGCGTCAGGTTTCCCCGTGATAGTTGTTTGGTACATTGTGTAATGATGCATCTCCATCACATGCTGATTACATCTTCCTAACGACATTTACATCTTCCTGACGTGTGCCACGAGCAAATACATACCATTCTGATTTCATGTGCCCTCGCTCAGAGGCAATTCCGTATTTGCAATCTTAAGCTTTCTTATATTTGGTAAACATCGTTACTTAGGTTTTGTTTGTACCTTACCCACGTCTTATTAATGTACACTCAATTTCTAGGTTACGTAACTTACCTAGGATTTATATGATTGGTTTTTACCATAAGACCTTATATTTTAATTAAAATTTTATTGTTATTTCCATGTAATCTTAAATAGGGCAATATTATTCGATGGAAAGTTACATATAAAAGTTTATTTTGTTACACTTAACTTGAGTTTTAATATCCAGGGGAATTAATTAACAAAAGGGGGTAAAAAAAGAAGAGTAATAAACTTTTATTCTCGGAAACTCACTATTCATCGTATTCCAATCAGTAGAGACAGTATTTTTCAATCAAAATAGAGATAGAGAGTAAATATCATGCAATCTTCTCTAATGTCTTAAAAGCCTTTGATTCCTTCAAGCTGAAAGAGAGCGGCTGGTGAAATTCTTTGCTATTTACTATCCATCTGAGATAATGGTCGCCAAAATCATTCATTTAGAATGCTCTTTTTCTACCAGCTGAAAGTGATATGAATCTCCAAATTAACTTGGATATTAGCAATCCAGAGATTCCAAATAAAACGACTCACCAGATCGAGCAGAAACATCAGATACCAGCTGAAAAGATCTGATCCTTGATGATTGAGAATCCAAATGATAGGCATTGACAGGAGAGAGTAGGCAGATGCAATGGCATTCCCACCAACGAAAAACCTGCAAAACAAGAAACAGAAAATGATTATTTTTAGGACAATCCTTTTAATCTTGTCCTGGGTTTTCTCTAGTTCCATCAGATCACCTGAATGCAGGAGAGTACGAGTATTTAGCATCCAAGCTATAGCCGTAGGCATTGGTAGATTGGCTGTTGGTAGCCATGACTAAGGTGGCGGCTAATGTAGCTCCAAAGGCGATTGTCCTTAGTAGCATTTGGGCCAAAGCAGATGACTGTTGATGAGAACAAGATGAGTTTTCTTCGGCTTTTTCTATTTCGGTCTCCATCAATGTTTTTTTGAAAAAAAAAAAAAAAAGGACCTCAAGAATGAGTATGGGGCTGGGGGCAGAGGGAGAGAAATAGGGAGGAAATGAGGGAGAGGAGGCAGGAGGAGGAGGATGAAAAAGATAAACTATGGAAATTTCTGGGGGTTTTGGTTTAGTAAAGAGACGAAAGACTGAGAGAATATGATCTATTATGATGCAATAAGAAGCGGCTGTGGAGAAATTTATTAGGAGAAGAAAGGATGAGGATGAGGCAATAAAGAAAGATGTATACCTCCCTAAGCCAAGGAGTCGTTGAATTAGAAGCCGGACGAAGGGACTTCATGTTCTGATAGGGTTTTCCCAATTTGCCCCTATGTGTTTTTTTATTGCTTATTTCTCCCTTCCAATTCCCATTTTGCATGTATTCCTTTTCTAATATTTGATTATGCTGTCACTGCCATATGTAGTAATAAAACGTAAAACTTAGAATCCACTTTGAAGTTCCAGGAGTAGAGTATATCCAAGGAATGGGTGAAAACCTGAGAGAAAAAAAAACTGATAACTTGGTTGAAATCAATAATAATTTCCAAGAAGGCACTAAAATTGATAAAAGTATTAAAATACCATAAGATTCAATAAAAATAATAGTCTGGTGATTTTTTATTTTCAAATATCGTCTTATCTATATTTTAAACAAAAATAATGTCTTATCGAGTGACTCAATTTGTTTCTATGCTTAAGGTGAGCTTACTTCAATTTCAATCTACCACGTGCTTTGTATAAAAATTAGTTGATTAGAGACTCTAACTCATATAAAAATTGGTTGAGTGGAGATTACTACAATTTCAATCTACCAGTTTCTTGGCATAAAAAAAGGATTGGGGCATCCTATGCAAAATCCAAAAACGATTAACAAATAGTCAGGGAAAATACTAATGTAAACAAATCTTAGAGTTAACTTGAACATACTAATCAAGTAGGTAAAACTGGAGTCTATGTAGAAAACCTCTATCTAATGATGTTCTAACTCTGCAAAAGAGGTGTTGGGTAGGGTGCGAATTTCCCAACCCATATGAAAACTCTGGCAGGAAAATACTGGTTAAAACGGAGGACAACAAAGGAGGATTTTTCTTTTTTTTTTTGGTTTTCCTAGTTTAAAAATCCAAAAAGATCACAAAGTGAACATAAGATTATTAGTTGGTGTTTTGCTCTTCACGCAGAAATGGGAGAAAATGTCAACTAGCTAATGTGGATAACAATCTAGGAAAGACTTGAGAGGGATTCGTTCAGTCGTAGCTACGTTTGCCCACTCTCCAAGCCGAAGAATTGGCGATTCTTCAGCTATTTTGCTCTGCTGGAAGTCTTTGAATTTTGTTTTGTTTCCATGTTTTTTTGCTAAACTTTGGGGCGTTTGTACAGCTCTTTATCTGTAGGCAGGCAAAGATTCCCGTTCGCTGCTTATCACAGCTGAATTTTGGTAACTGAAAAGCCCGCAAGATGGCGAAGGCATGCAAGAATCAAGTCTATGGCTGCTAATTTAGCACAACTCCTAGTCCGCATGTGAAAAATATTTTCCATTTATAATAATGGTAGGATGAGATAATGTGGGATTCTAGAGAAAAAAAAGCAGAAAGCAGCTGTCCATTTGGTCAATCTGCATCTTGTATCAACTAACATTGCGTGGAAACTAATAGTGTAATCTACCAAAATTAGTGGAGGATCACTGCTGTAGAGGAAATGCAGGGCATGTTTATTTTAATATAAAAGCCTAGGCAAAGGATGTGAAATTTTTATTTTTTTTTACTAACGCACAATTCTATATTTTTGTATTATTAACTATGGTTTGTTTCATCTTTTTAGGTATCTTTTTAAATTGATGTGATACTTTCACAACTTTAAACAATCTTACTTTTTTTCATAGTTAAATATACTTTTTATTATTTATTAAAAAGCTTATTTTACTAATATCGTCTTGTACTATACTTTTTTATTAGACTCTCTTTCTATTATGCTTTATACATACATACCCTTATATTTTCTTTTCTTTTTTTTAAATATTTCTTATTTATCTTGAATGAAATTACACATTGTAATACTTGTTAAGTTGCTAATGTTATTATCTTTTCTTTTGTTACCTTTGACGCCTTCTTTTAATAGATTTTCCTTTTGCACCTCCTTTTACCTCACTGGTACCTAGAACCAAACACATCCATGTGTATTATAAACCCAAATTATTATAAACCCAAATTTAGGTATGGATTAGGTGGCCCTCAAAAACTTTTGGGGAATAAGTTTTGCTTGAGCTAAAGATTGGATCCTAATGCTTCATTGATGGCCTGTGGATACCTTATCATCCCCATCCTATGGAGTGAACTTTATGCGATGAGTTGTATTACTATCCAAATTTATCAGGAAATAAAGCTTGCGATCACTGAATGGATGGGTCGTCAGAACATAGGCCAATACACCAAAGGATTCATGTGTACATCAGAAACAGGAATGGGAGGGACTTGCAACTTGCATCTCATGTATATGCATCTTTGGTAACCATTAGATATAAGGGTAACCTTGTCTTGGCATGTCGGCCAACATTTATAGGTCTTTGCTAACTTGAAATTTTTAAAAATAAATAAAGGCCAAATTAGGTGTATTTCAACATTCTATTTTATTTTTTGTTTAATTTGTCTTATATCAAACAAATTGAAATTGTTCACTGGAATGCGTTTGGTGGTGGTAAAAGAGGTGGAAACCCCCTTTTCCACTTTTTTTTCTTGACGTGAGATATAATTACCTCAAAAGTCATTACTCTTTTATTATAACTTATATTTTCAATTATTCCACACAATCCTTTCATTTAAAAGTCTATCTACTTTACTTTATTCTTTTTATGTGTTTAATTGCTAATTTCTATCTTGTCACATCATTTTCCTTTATATTTCTTTGCTTTTCCATGCTTCATTTTTTTCACCCAATTTTCGAGTAAAACCTAAAGGAAAATTAATTTAGATGTCAACGTAAAATTTAGGTATCATAAGCATGTGAGGGCCGCTACCTCTTTTTGAATGGCAGAAAATCTGAATGAATAAAAGCCCAAGAAAAGGCCAATCCTCAGAACTCCCCTAGTATTTGTTGGTTCAGTTAGGACCGTTACGGAATTATTGGAGCTTTTTCGTTATCCAAATAGGTAACAGCTCACCATCGTAGCCAGGAGAGAAATGGCCAAGATCTGACCATCCAAAGTGGCATCGGCTGCCCACGTGAGATTATCCAATGCTGGTCATAAAGCTGGCTCTGAAAAGAGTTAGTGTCACAGCCCGGCCCAAAATAATATAAATAAATGTCATTTTTAAACTAATGGTGAATTCTCCCTTAACCTATTATACTTAAGATAATACACAATTACATAAATAACTACAATAATAAGAGAATCATGATAAATAATAATACAAGTCTCATACAATAATAGACATAAATTGTCTTTAATACTATTTGGAATGATATTCAGCATCATCTACCCTTTGCACTATGAACTAATGTACTCCTCATACTACATTCTCTTAAAAAAATAAATTAAGAAAAGATAAGTCATAACTCAGTAAATAAGATAGATACAATTAGCATATATATCAAAAATAGTATAAATCATATGTCACTATCAGTACATGTTATATTCCAGGTCAGCTTAATAAGGCAACTCCATTGGTATTATGCATATCTCATCTAATGTTATACATTCCAGGACACCCGGGCCAGCCCACGTATAGGACAACTCAACCAGCAAGTTCAACTGGCAGTATCACTGACAAAATAATCTAATATCCTTCTGATGTACTCCAGGCCACCCAGGCAAGCCCACTAGGAAGACAACTCAATTAGCAAGCTCCACTATCAGTGCAATTAATCAATGCAATTTATTGGACAATAATAGAAAAAAATCTATCTTAGATCATAATCAGTCTAAATTAGTGAATCACACATAAATTCATGATCTAGCCATTATTTTGGTGATACAACCATTATATTCAGTCCAGAACGACAAAAAATCTCAAGATCAACTATCTGATCATTCAAATTAGTGATCATGAGGTTCAAAAATTGATAAACCAAATCTTATCATTCAATCTCACATGATCTGTCATATTTTGAATAATCTGATCCTTCCATTATGTCCATAAGGTATAAAAATCTCAAGATCAACTACTTAATCATTCAATTTGGAATTCGTGGAATCCATAAATCATCAAAATAAATTTGATCATTCAATCACTCATGATCTAGTCACTTTTTTATCAATCTGACCATCTTATTGCATTCAAAATGCCTAGAAATTATAAAATGGACTATTTGATCACCCAAAATAGATTTTAAATGATCAAAATACATCAAAAACAATTTAAGCTATTCATATGCCTCATCGGACGCCACTACCGCCTAGGCTTGCACTTGGTTCGTGCTCCTAAGCTCATGCATGGGCTCAACAGTGGCCTAAGCCCACAGGATGCTGTTGTCACCTTGCCACTAGCTGGGTGGGCTTCCGCCAAAGCTTCCCTTCGATGGGCTTTAGCCTGCTGTCTCTAGGCTCTGGCCTAAACTGCCTAGCACTGGGTTGGAGCTTGACTTTGGGCTTCGTGGGCTAGCCTAGTGCTACAGTGCTAGGTTGGGCTAATTAGGAACCCAAGCAGCAATCCTGCTAGCGGTGTTTGGGTAGGGACATTGGTCCCTTATTGATTATTGATTTTTTGATTAAAAAACTAATTTTTTGACATTTTCTAAACTTTCAAATCTTGGTAATTAGTTTCTAAAATATTCAAAAAATACTTTAATCATCTAGTATGGCCCAAAAATGATCTATGACCTAAAAATCTAAGATTTAATAATTTTTATATTTTCCAAACTTCATTAGCTTTAACTAATCAAATGAAATCATTTTAACCCCAAAATTCTACCATAGCTTAGTAATTATTTGGAATGTATCCAATAGTTTAGATCTTAAATTTAATCATCCCTCACAGGGATGGTTTTTTAATATTTTTGTTCTATTTTTCATCCCTTTTCACAGGGATGGCTTTAGCATATACAATTTTCTTCCGTTCAACCCCTATTTTGAGCACAAATCTTGCACACAATTCACATTCGTGTCATCTAAAATTATATAAACAGCAATATGTATACACTAATTCTACGGATTGATAAATTGTAAGAAGAATCCATTTCACTTACTACTGTGATGACCCACAAAGGTTTCTGATTGTTTTCTCCTTTTGATCATGACACTTCATAGCAACGGCACCTCCACAATAGCAATGCCTCCTTCCCTCTTCTCCTCTCTCGCTTATCTTCCTAAATTCTCAAAGATAGGAAAAAAATGGAAGCTTATAGCTCACACTACTCATATACACATACCCATGTACTGACACAGGCCATGCACTAATGCTAAAGCTGGGTCCTACTCTCCTCACGCCACACTACCCCTCCCACGCGCCACATGTGGGAGGGGTTTTAACCGAGTTATCACAATTAGATTTTCTTTGTATACACAACATTTTTCAGTGGGAAATATCCGACTTAACCTCCCAAAGGTACTTGTCATTGAGGGCTTGTCCTTCAATGCTAGTAAAATGAGAAGAATTTTGAGAACCAACTCTAATAATTCTTCTTGAATCCTCTGATTTTTTAAAATGTCAATTCTTTTTCTTTCTCTTGGAAAATTCTTACTTAGGCAATCGAAGTGAGTGCTTGTATGATAGCTCATTCAATAATTTTATTCTCATTTAAAGCTTGGGAATTGTGTGGAGATTCAAGCAACTCAATTTATTTCAAATTCAGGCCTTATGTATTATGTTGCTGGTTGTGACCTTCAACAAATTAGGATAGCCCTCCTACATACCCAAGAGACTAGAGTGTTGCTCTTATGAGACACTTGCAAAACGAAGGAGAAAACACATTGGGAGTTTGGTCAAGGCGTGCCCACTCTTATGCTTAAGTTAGCAACCACGAGAGAAGCTAAGATGAACAAATGCAAGAGAATAGAAAGAGATGGAGAAAGACACTAATACTTGTTAGAAATTTTCTAAACTTTGGTTTTTCAAAAGTATATTATATGCATAATTATTTTGATATTAAACATAAAATAATTGATGCCAAATTATTAAAGATTTTGGTTTCTCTATGAGAGGTCTTGGATTCAAAAGAATGGTTTCTTTGAAATTTCAAAATAATCTTTTCATTTTTTTTCATTATGAATAATTGAATGCAATCCAATCCTTCCATCTTACTTATCACTTATTTAGTAATCCAAAGATTATCTAAATAAAATACTTAAGTGTGCTCAAAATTAACATCATTTAAGAGCTAATATCCATCATTCAATTTTTTTCCATTCCTTATAGGACCCATGAGGAGGTAATCATATATTTATAACTTTGAAATCCTTCATCTTATGTTAGTTCTGATTTTATAAATTTTTATGACATTCTGACATATGTATAGATTGATATAAGTAATTTTGTATTTTATATATAATCCTACTTATTTTTAAATGATGTAGTCCACATAGGCTTGTTGGGTCTAAAATAAAATCCATATCAAAGGAATTCAAATTAATGGTGTGATTAAAATATATAACATTTAATCCACTTGGATCTTTGATGAAAGCATAATCAAAATCCATGTCATCACCCGTCTTACAAGAAAGCTGGATGGGTTTCGAACCAATTGCTTGCAGCTACACAAGCTATTGGAGAAGTAGACTCATTGAACTAGTTTGCAGCAACTAGTGAGAGTCCTAGATATGGAACAATGTTCACTAACTCCCTTTAGTTATGAAATTAGTTTTGTAAAAGGCATAAGCTCATGTCCTATGCTATTAAAAATTTCATCAAATTATGGTATTGATGGTCTTGCAAAACTTATTCTTGTTATCACTTGTTTGATGAGATGAAATCCATGACAAAAATTGAGATCAATGGTTTAGAAGTGATGAGAATAGATAAAATTGATGAACAAAAAAAAAAAAAAAAGTTCAAATGGAAGGTTAAGATCCACCGGTCTGACTAGCATAGACTAGAGAAAGTCTGTTCCCACCATCCACCTGCTTAGCTGAAGAAATGTGCAATCAAAGTGTTGGGATAATTCTTTTTGTGAAAACTATCATATAAATCTCAAGATCAATCATATTGTATCGTTAAGAATTAATAAACACATAAGCAAAAGCGTACTTGAATCCATAATGGTTGATTACTATTTAGAGTTGTGCGGTTGGCCTTCCAGATCAACACCTTTTCCCTTAAGAGAACATTTTGGCTTTTGTCTAAGTTTTTTCTCTAGTGATGAGATGCTAGAAAGAATGGAAATAACATATATGTGTGACCTAGGAACCATGACCACTATACGTAGATAACTCATGCGTATTTATGCATTATCTTTTGTTATTTTTATTTTAGTCCATCATAAAAATAGAAATTACCCTTAAGTCTCTACGCATTAAAGGCCCATACCCTATCGGATACATTAAAGCCTAAATTACTCAAACCTTAATAGATCACTTTAAATGGGCTTAACCTTATATGATAGTCTACAATACATAATTATTCACATATAAGTCCAATGTTGGATTTATGACCTAACACAAAGTCCATATGGTGACACGGATTTTCCACCAAACCAAAAGGACCGAGTCAAGGAAACAACTTGCGGACCAAACATGCCAATTCAGGGAACAAATAGCCGATGGATTGCCTAAAATCGATGATTGGAAATTTCGACCAGCATAATCAAGAAATTTTGCCAAAGAACTTGTCCTCCCGACGCTGCCTTCGTTCGAATAATACAGAAGGTGAAAATTGGAGAACCTCTTCACCTGCGCGGTCAAGGAGATGACGTGTCCTCCAAGTCCAACTGCGTAAAAACATGACTAGCAACGAGTCTTCCACCTGCTGGCCATGCAATCAAGACAATCACACGAATTTTTATCCAGTGGACATCTGCTTTGCCGATGCGCATGAGATGAAGACCGCGGATGAGACGGTTCTCAAAATCGCCCAATCAAGCCTCTGCCCGTGCAGATGAGAGAGATGCAAACCGCGCAGTCGGGAAAGCTGTTGACGTCGCCGCGCAAAAATGGCAAGACTGGTAAATTCAGCACGAGCAGTTGAGAAGCCAGAGTCTGCCTCCATAACAAAGCAAGGTTTGTTGCCCGTGTAGTCAAGGCAGTAGCGAGGATTTATCGAGTGGGTAAATGTTTTACCCACACAGGCAGGCCATCCCCACCTACGCAATTTAGAATGACGTGGCTAAAGCTGTGCAGTTAAATGCAAGATGCCCATCGGGTATCACCTTCATCCGTGCAGATGCCCATAACAGAAAAATTAATACAATTTGTCCTTTTGTGCTGATGTACCAAAAGTTGATTTTTGAGTGATAACATGTTGGCTATAGGTTTTAAGATTTAAAATATTTACTTATTATTTAAATCTTAGCAACCTACATAGCTTGGACGGTTAGAACCATGATCAATAACAATAGAGATCAAGGATTTGAGTTCAAAATTGTAAGATTTGGTTAATTTTAATTTTTTCTTTTCGCTTTTGAAACGTGAGACCCATAAGAGGATAAACTTTATCCGTATCTCTCTTATTGTGTTAATTACGAATTTGTTGCGTAACAAGCTTTTAAATTATGATGGGAAAAGAGGTTTCTCCCATAAAAATGTAATTAGGATTTTGTTATAAAGAAAAGAAAAAGAGAGAGAGAGAGGATAGGTAGACTTGTGGTGGGGGCTCATTGATAAAGCAAAGAGAGTTGTAGATTTCCTTTGTGGATCGTCAGATCTGTAAGTAAGAAAATGTTTTGCGTTATTTAGAGTTTTAAAAAAGTAATGCAAAATAAGATGAATGCATCGATTGGATTTAGAGATTTGATGCATTAGATTTATTCATGTGTTGATTTGATTTTTCCAAATTGATGTATAGATTTAATTGAGAGTATATTAATTAGATTTTTTATAATTAATATGCTAGATTTTATAGGGTTTGAATGCATGAGTTAGATGAAAGAAATTCATGCATTAGATTAATAAGCCTCAAAATATGATTAGAATGCATGTATGATCATACAGTTGATGCTTTGATTTAAATACACATGTGCCGCTCACATGGATGCTAGCACCGAACTTTGTGCATGGTTTCAGATTGATGCTAGAATAAAAGTTCACCAAACTTTGTGCATGGTTTCGGATGGTATGTACGCAAAACAAGATTCATCATGCATAATGCATATTTGTGTTGGTTGGAATGCATTAGATTTTCGTTGAATGTGGACTACCAATATTAATATTATTAGAACTTGTCAACTGCTTGCGTGAATCAGATGCACTTGGCAGAATGCCATAGATACAATAGCTTTGATGAGACACATGCCATTGTGGTTTCTGGATTCAGAGTAATGTGATTCACGTCACATTAGATGCATAGATTATTTTTGGTGCATGTCATCGATTATTAAAAGGAATTAAAATTCTATATATTTTGGGAACGTTCCTGACTAGATGGCTTGATTTTGGGATTTGCCGTGATTAGATTTCAGATTTTATAAATCCAATTTCAGATTTGTAGGGGCTGCCCAAATCAGAGAGATTTTGAATTAGAAAATTTATGGGACGGTCGCATAGAAAGAGATTGGCGTGAGATTTAGACTACTCAATCAGATTCCAAATAATAGATTTCAGACTTTTATTTTTCTTACAAAGCCCCAAAATCAAAAAAACCAGAACCATTCTATTTGGGTTGCCCCAAATTAGATTTTTTTTGGACGGTTAGATGGGTTGCAGATTTCAGCAACAAAATCAGAAAATCCCACATCCATGCTGCCATCGTTGGTTTGGGAAGAGAAATCCAGTTTTGTCCCATTCGGAAATTCCAGAGAATCAGATTCTTGGAATTCGATGAAAAATCAGACAGATCTGATAATGGAAGTATCCAAATGAGGAAGAAAAGAAGCCAGGCCGACCGTCCTTAGCCAGCCGACAGACTAGACCGGACGCACGCTCCAGCGTGGCCAGCCCAGCCAGGCAGCAGCGCTGCCGCGTGTGACGTCAGCGGTGGAGACGGGAGGGCGATGGTGGCGGGATGAGCGTGAGCATGGGCAGATTTCGAAGATGAGTTTTTGGATTTTGGCAGCCATTGTTGGTGCTCGTGTAAGGAGAAGGTTTTGCCTTCCTTGGGAAGAAGAAGAGAGGGGAAAAAATCAGATCTCCCAAATGATGCAGGCTGGTCAGATGGATCCAGCGGTGAAGCCAACCACTAATCAGGCTAGATGCACGCTGCCGGCTTGCCCAGCGAGCAGGACGGTAGCAGACGGGCGGCAGAACTTAGCAGCGACGAGCACGGGTGACGGCGGTCGACGGCGGCAGCAGGTTTGGTGCAACATGGGCAGACCACAAAGATGGGTTTTCTGCAGCAGCCATGGCTGCTAGCTGAACGGATTTTCTGTTTATAGAAATCCCCAAATTAAAACGGACGGCCAGATTTTAATTTGGATTTGTGGGGTTATTTAACTCCGATTTTAATGATTTTATAGTCAATTTTCACATTTTTGAGCATTCTTGATTCGCTGAATGGATCAAATTTTTCAAAACATAACTAGATCTTAAGATTTTGTATGGATAGATTTAAAGTGTTTAGATTTTATCCCTTAGATGATTGATTTGGTCCACTAGGTCTGAGATGTTTGAACTCCTTATTTTCATGTAATCTATATGATTCATAGGTCAGATGATAATTAATCAAGAGAGATTGACCAGATTCATAGGTCAAATGATGATTAATCAAGAGATATTTTTCAGATTTTGTCAGATCATAAAGTTTGATGGAACAACAACCAAAGAATGTGATTTTATTTCCCTAGATCAAAGGTTTTGATCCACCAAACTGGTCAGATGGTTATCAGAGTTATTTACCCTATAGCTATTTGTATATATTAGGTAAAAGATATAATATTAAGAGGAATACAATTAAGAACATTGTGAAATTTTTTTTGACACATGTACTAAGATTAATTTTTTCTTACTGAGTTTTTATACTCAACCCTTGTGTTTCCTCTTACAGATGGTCCATCCGAAGAAAAGTAAGGGTTTTGATGGAAGATTGCTAGATTTAGAGACTTTCAATTACTTTATTTTAATTGAATTTGTTTGAGATATGTTGAATAATTGTTTTATCATAGACATGTTAGAAATTCCTTTAGTTTTGATGTAATAGATTATTTTAGAAATTTTATATTATATTTCTTTTTCTTTCCGCTATTTGTCTACTAGTGCTTTGTCGTGATGCATTTAATCATTCAAGTGTGGTAGATTTTGGAAAAACTCACTATACTGCTAGCATCGCATTGTCATCTTAGGGTGGGTTGTCACATTTATAATGACGCCAAACAAACAATTATGATTGCTCCGATAAACAAGTCATCGGTTTCATGATCAGCAACTAGAATTATGATGATGTTGCTAAATTGCGGTTAATACTATGAACATACAAGGGGACGTGCATGTGGTTAATGCTATGAAAATACAAGGGGACATGCATGCACTGAAATAGCAAAATTTTACATGCATCTCCACTTGTCAAAAACAATGGATTTTATAGATGAGATGTGCAAAAGGGTGTATCATCAAAATTTATTTTACAAATTAATGACATGGTACCCACACCGGACATGCATGCAATTAATTTGATAAAATGGCAATCCACAAATGAGTTGAAATATCTTGGGATAGCTCAATGGTTCAATCAAGCTTTGATTTTCAAGAATGCCCCTGACATCGCAACCAAGCTCTTGCCCTTGACATTGCAACCAAGCACTTGCCCCAGACATTGTAACCAAGTTCTTGTCTTTGACATTACAACTAAGATCTTGCTGTAAATGTGGCAATCAAGCTCTTGTCTTTGACGTTAGAACCAAGCTCTGGTTTCCAAAATTGACCCCGATGTTGCAACCAAGCTTTGATTTCCAAGATTGCCCCTGGAGGTGCAACTAAGCCCCGATTTCCCAAACTACCCTTGAAGGTGCAACCAAGCCTTATTTTCCAAATTTCCCTTAAAGGCTCAAAAACTATAAATACCCTTTTCTGTTTCATTTTTTGCTTTGGATTAAAGGTTGGGAACTCTTCAAGAGGCAGGTACCTCTCTTGACACCAGTGGCCTTTGGCTGCTAGTAATTTCTTTTGGTGCATAAGGGCACTCTGTTATAACCTCACTATGACACACGCATGGGTTTCACCCATGCCGTGGTAATGGTAGGTCCCACATGAGTAATGAATAATAGGATAATGTCAAATTAGATAATTAAAATATGTTTAAACACTAATTAAACCTTGTAAATGGCAAAGTCACCTTGGAAACAACCCCATAAATTAGAAAAATAATGACATGTTCCTTACCTATTATCTTAAACTAATTAGGGACTATTATTAGCATTAATTACTATCATTAGTGCTAATTATAATTAGGCTTAATTAATTTAAAGTATAATTAAGCTTAATCCATGTAACCTGTCTTTACAATCTCTCACAGGTTAACATTAGATATCGTCCAATTTGGGTTTTCCACTGAATATTGAAAAATATTACTCATCCAATTACTAAATAACTAAGTCTAGGACCAAGTCACCAAGTCAAACCTTAATAAAACACCACTCATCCAATCACGCAACAGCATAAATCTAGGGACCGAGTCACTAAGTCATGATTCGTTGAGTCAAATCTTAGCAAAACCAATTCAAATCAGCTAAACATAATTAACCTAATCTATTCTTTCTAAGCTTCTCATGGGCAATTTAAGAGAGCTAAGCTAAACTTAGGTAACCTAGGCCCACTCTTCTTAAGCTTCTCATGGATAATTTGAAAGAGCTGAGCTAAACCCAATTAACCTAGTCTTACTCTTCTTAAGCTTCTCATGAACAATTGAGAGAGCTCTGAGCTAAATCCAATTAACCTGATCTCATTCTTCCTAAGCTTCTCATTAATAATTGAGAGAGTTGAGCTAAACCCAATCAACCTGGTCCACTCTTCCTAAGCTTCTCATAGGTAATTTAAGAGAGCTGAGCTAAACCCAATTAAGTTGGTCATACTCTTCCTAAGCTTCACATGGGCAATTGAGAGAACTAAACTAAACATATGTTACTTGTTTTCTTCTTGATTTCTTTCAAGTCTAAACACAAAAGAGATTACCCAGTTCTGAGTTCTTTCAGGATATGCAAATTGGGTTACAAACTTCTTATTTTCTTTGTAGTTTTTTCAAGT
This sequence comes from Pouteria campechiana, assembly GCA_036873735.1. Classification (NCBI taxonomy): domain Eukaryota; kingdom Viridiplantae; phylum Streptophyta; class Magnoliopsida; order Ericales; family Sapotaceae; genus Pouteria; species Pouteria campechiana. The sequence continues at coordinate 18,373 of JAYJMB010032545.1, forward strand.
CTAAACACAAAAGAGATCAATCAGTCTTGAATCCTTCTAGAATATGCAAATTAGGCCACAAATTGACCTACTATCTCTTTGGTTTCTTACAATTTAAATAACAGAAATCACCCGGTCTTGATTTCATCTGGGACATACCAATTGGATCAAAATACTCATTATTTAGGATATAACAAAATGCAATTTTCTAATATATACACACAAATGTAATTAATTGAGGACATCAATAAAATAAAAATTATTTGATTCATTCCAACAATGACAAATATTTTTGTTCCTCTTTTTGTACTTGTTACAAGGCCTTTGATCAAAATAATTTAACACGTTTAAACTAAAGTAATAATACTAAGTATGATACTTGAATTGAATTTTATTTAATCATCTTGAAGTAACTTAAAAATAGAAAGAGTCCTTTGAGAATCCTTCCATTGAACCATTTCCGAAGTTCAAATTTTGCAATGTTCAATTTTTTGATAGAAAAAAAAATTATAACTCACTTATATTCCAATAGTTTGTGTTGATTAATTCTTTGAGCTAGCATGGTAGAAGCCATGTGCATGTGGAAATTATATCAGCTAGATGAAACTCCATCCATGGAAAGTGCAACTCAAATGGGTTGCACTTTGTCAACTTTAAAAGGAGATTAGGCACAAATTGTAGGGTACTCATATTGCTTTCCTTCCATTAATTCCACTTTAAGACATCTTTAGTTAAAATTTCTATGGATATGGGTAGTTACATTGGATGACTTATATCTTTTTATAATTTTTCTATTTTCAAAGTTTCTTTTATATTATAGAAAATTTTTATGGGAAAAAAATAAAGTAAAAGAGAAAAAAAGAAATATTAAAGTATTTAATTTTTTATATTATATATTAAAAAATTCTCATTAGTTACTTCAAAAAGTCTAAGATAATTCTTTTTTGTATTTTTTCTTACTATATCTTTTGTAATTTCTCTATTATTTAATTTTGGGCATCTTGAATTAATTTTTTTATCATTTTTATTTATTATGTTATTTAGAGAACCCTAAATTAAGATCTTGTTGTTATCTTTTACTATTTTTTAATTTGATAATGAATTTTTTTATTATTCAATTGAGAAAAATCTTGAAAAGTGCTTTAGAGAAAATTACAAAATCTTTATATCTACCTTGAAATGACTATAATGTAAAATTACTTACTATAATTTTTTATTTAACTAATCAAGTATTTATTGTTATAGTTTACTACTAGCATTATTTTATGAAAATATGTTATAAAAATATTTTATTTTTAAAAGATTAACTTTATAATATAATATAAATATATTTAAATATTTAATGTTTTATAATACTGTTTTCAAGCGCAAATTTTGCCCTCTCGACTAGGTCTTGGCTACACCGGTGACTAAAACTAAATGGCACAAACTTTAAAAGATGATAATAACAATTTCATCTTTATCTTACTAATCAAATTGGAGTTGTTTATTTTCTAATTACCCAGAGCCTAAAGAAAGGGGATGAGACTTTCTAAGAATGCTACAAAAGGACGGAGTGGGAGCTTAATAACTACCTCTCCAAAGAGCAATTATCAACTCACTCTCAAACCTTCTAATTAACATCTTCTAGAATGTAGCAAGGACCTAGTAGGTCTGGGATGAATTTCAATATAAGTACAACAAAGAAGATGTTAAAATTTCTTATAACTTAATATTTAAATTACATTATGACGAATGATAAGTTGATTCTTGACTAATTTCATGATTCGACATACCACCAGCCAATTATAATTAGTTTGTAAACATTTTTCAAATATGACAAAGCCATCAACTTCCTTTAGAAACTGTTAACTAATCTATTAGCTTTTTTTGAATATTCTTAGATTACCTTGGAGCTATCTTTTAAAGCCATGGATTACACCACTACCTCATGCGAGTTGAAGAAGTTGAAAGAACCTTAATCAAGTTCAAGTTTATATAAGTGTTGACTAATAGGAGCTTAACATAATGTTATGAAGTTCAAGTTCAATTTGTAACCATCTTAATGTAAGCTTGAGTTCAATCCAAGCTTATTCATTCTACATACTAAGTATGGCCCACCAAATCATCACTTTGTATTGCAACACATCTACCATAGGTGGCACGAGTGAGGACATGACTATCCTATTGGTATTCTTGCAAATATCAATACTTTAAGTCCTACATGGCAGATGATTACTCGTACTCAAATCTTTTTTCTTTCTATCTTGCTTGGTTCTCTCTCTAACAAGCCACACACAAGTGACTCTATTTATCCACCAATGTTGTTTCCTTCCTTCCCCCTTCTTTTTCTTCACACATTATTCTCTGACAATTTTTCTTTCTTTATTAAAACTAATATTTTTCTATAATCAAAGAAACTCATCTCCTCGGAAGTCCTAGCAACCAACAAAATTATAGACTTTGGAAAATATAAAGAGAGACTGCTAGGAAACCTTCCTTCTAAATGCCTCAATTGGGTGTCAAAGAATCTCCAAGCTTGAGACTTCGAAGAGTGGGAGAAACTCACTGACTAAGTCCTTTCAAACCTTTTTATAAAGGCAAGCTTGCATGGGTGCAAAGAAAGTCCTCACTGGCAATGATCTCAAGGCTTGTAGAATTGACAATGTGGTTGCAGATCTGCTGAAGATTAGACAAGTTTGGGATAGAATAACAAGGATAATGTTACTTGGAGTCACGACGATTTTATACTTATTGAGACATCAAAGGGCGGTTGGATTACATGAATATTAGCAGTAAGTAGTGAAAGGGGGATGGGTGTTTCAAAGACTAAGAATTTGAGTTCTTCCACCCATGATGATGTTAAGATTTTAGAGGGAAAGAAAAGCAAGATTTTTGTAAGGTGAAACTAGAGATCGGTGCATGGAAGAAATAATGAGTTTAGGGCATCAAATTACAGAAATGTTTTTGGGTTTATTCAAAGGTAGTTTAAGAAATTCAAAACCTTTTTAATGGCCATTTTTGCCCATTTAACAGCTTTGTCCATTTAAAAAGCACTTACAAACCATATTTATATAGAAAAGATACACCATACCTGTTTGTATTGTCTGTCTTATGTTAGTAATAGATGATTTAGATTGAGAGAGAAGCAAAGGGGCAACAATGTAAATTTTCATGCAGGCAACGAGCTAGTAGGATTCCTCATCTCCTCTTCTCGACGCTTTAGACCCAAAACCCAACCCTAGTTTCGCTTCTTCCTCTCACAAAACCCCCTTGATGAGGACACTGTCTCCCTGAATCCCTCTCAACTCTTGATGCAAGCCAGAAAGAGGAAATAAATGCAAAATGGATGCAAAGGGAGAAGAGAGGGAAGTGATTGAGAAAGTCCCAGAGGGAAAGGGCATGGAAGCCGATGGCCATGGAGGCATCTCCAAATCATCCAAGCTCCTCAATCTACTCCATAGATTTCTCAATATTCAGCAGCATAGGGTGGAAGCTTACTCAAAGCTAAGAAGGTAGCCGGAATAAATGAATGTCTAGAAGACTGTTCCCCTTTTATTTCTTTTCATTGCTTTTCTCAGTGAGAAATCTTTGGTTTTTATGTGATCAATCCTCCTTTTCATGTTTTGTGTTTGGGTTTTGTGAATCACCGGAAGCTCTCAATTGGGTTTTTATCTTCTTTGATCTGGTGCTCCCTTTTGATGAGGAAATCATGATTTTCTAGCTTTTTTGAATGTTTTCTAGGTTTGGTATTTTCTTGTAATTGAAGTTTAATTTTTTGAGTTATTTTCATGTAATTGAAGTTTAATTTTTTGAGTTATTTTCATGTAATTGGAGTTTAATTATTTCAGGATATGGAACAAAGTTAGATGGCTTTCATTCATGTCTTTATCATGGGAACTTCTTAAAAGGAAGTTTGACAGATAGTATTGAAGATGTACTCATTCACAGCCATTTTGTATTTATAAGTTTCTTAGATGGAAACATGTCCCAATAGAACTCTTTCCTCTATGGATTAACAACCAAATGCATCCTAGGAGATTGAATTTCAAGTTAATTTGATATGCTATTGTAGAATTTTGTAATTAATTTATCAGGCTTTTATTAAGTACTCTTTAGAATGACTTTATCTAAGCTAACTTTTTTCGATAATGTGATAGGTAAAAATCAGACCTGTACAATATTATAGGATTTTTATTGACCTATGAATTGTTGTCATGATTGAAAACTCTAGAGCTATTGTTGACCAACATGGTTAGCTTGACTACTCTAGGCATTGCATTGAATGAAATTTTTAAGTGAGAATACTAAAAAAGTAGACCAGGAATTGCAAAATGAATTCATTTTAATGGTACATATAATTGCCTAATATCAATGCAAAAGTTGTTCACTCTACTTTTATTTTTCTTTTTTTTTAATCTTCGTGGATGGGAGTTGATCAACCATCTTGTTGATCAGGCATATGAATCTAAAATTTTACCCATTATGTTGGATCAATATCTGGTAGGTTGGGTAGGATCTGTAACTATTAATATCTTCACTGTTTTTCTCAGAGAGAAGGTTTATTGTTGGAAAGACATATCTAGCCAATGCTCTGCTAATTGTATGTCTCTATCTATTATTTCAGTCTGTCAATCTAAACAAACCAATCATGAATTAGAATAAAGTGTTTAGGAGATCTATTGCTTCAAATGCAACTCTTCAAAGAAAGCCTAATGGCCCTTATGGAAAAGGCAAATTTAGGCATTTAACCCTAGGAGAAAATATGCTACCAAGCCCTACTTATGTCAAAGGATTTTCAAAATAATGATCTAACTTATCCTTATGCTAGCAGTTAGAAGAGTTCAAGCACTCTTACGGTTCTAAGGATTTTCTCTTTGACAATTTTTTAAGTTCTCAAGTTCTTATAAATCTTAGTCAAATATGCATCAATCGCTCGTTTGCATTGAATGAAATCTTATTTTAGCCCAAGCTTTTTTATTCCATTTAGCAATGACAAGCAAATTGACTAATTGATTTCTTTTTTATCAGAATTCAACATTTTCTTACCATTTTGATTTCCTTAAATAATGCAAGGAAAAGGAACTTGAGGAAGAAAAACATTAACACTTTTCTTCTTGGCTCAATGTTTTCATTTTTCTTGCAGGAATCTGATTTTATCTAATCCAAATAGCCCCAAAATGATCACCAGTTAGAATTCTGGGTCTTTCTTAGCTGTGACGATCATTTGGTAATTGTCTTCTGGTATAGTTATGTTTATAAAGAGGACTTGGCAATATTTGAAGACAAAATTTCATTACCATAAATTGTTCACATAGAAAACTCTCACTCAACATTGATGAGTTTCTTGAATGATCTTTAGTTAGAAGTTTTAGTTTGTATTGCTTCCTTACTTTCACTTCCCAGTTGTATGCTTATTGCTGCTTCCCTAACATCTTCTTTTCTAATATTTCTTTATGATCTCTTGCCATCATGGAAGTAATGTTAGCATCAGGCACTTCCTGAGACCAATTCTTTGTCTTGCAAGCTAATATCATCATCATTATAATGGTTTATCCTAAGTAATTGTGGTCTATTTCATCAATTGGGTTCTACTATTCATTTATGCCTCAGTGTGATTACTCCTAAGCAACATGTAGTCTACTCCTTATTGTGTTACCTGAATTCTAATGGTCAGATGCACATATCCTAAGGAACATATAACCAAGCTATAAAAATTGACCTCACATTTCACTCATAATGTTGCAGCATTCACATGGCGCTCAAAACACATGTCTCAATTCATCCATTCCATCTGTCCCTCATTCTCTTAAGCTAGGCATCTATATCCTTATATCAATATTAGGTTAATAATTCAAGACTCAATGCTACGACCTGGGTTTGGATAGCCCAAAGATGAAGATGCCAACAAGTCATCAATATTTTCTTCCTAGTATGCAAGCAATGTAAGTGGTTGAATTTGATTTGTTATAGGATCATTTAAAGTTACATGAGATGTGAAAGTTTTGTTTAGTGCATAATCAGCAAGTTGCCTTTCTTTAACTTTCCAACCTAAAAGTGCTTGGATTGTTTCATGCATTGGGGTCTAATCCATTGGTCAGACATTTAAAACCATGTTATCCAGTTTCAATTTAGTGTTTATGGTTCATAGAGTCGATAATAAACTATATTTTAGATAATTGCAGTAATGTTGTGCATCAACTTTTATCAAGTACATAGATATGTTATGCTTCTCCACTCATTTAGCAATTATTTCCTTTGTTACTAATCAAAGAAGGAAGTTTATGATATGCGATTATGCTAGAAGGCGGCAAAGCATTTTACGATGTAGAATCCATTTTCAGTAGGTTTTCTGAATACATGATGCGTGTTGGAGAATTGTCATACCAACAACTCTATGGGGAGATCACCATAGAGTTCAATGATTGCTCAAAACAAGTAGGTGATTGTATCATTTTTGAAATTCCTCCAATTCCCTTTTGACACCTTATTGATTTAGTCTCATTGGGTTGTCTAGGCTCTTGAAATGAAATCAATGCTTTTGAATCCAGATATAGCTTGAGATGACCTCACTGCTTTGCTCAAGGTAGTTCAAGCATAAGAAAAGCAGAAGTTGCATCTAGTATGAGTCCACTGCCTGAATGCTCATTGCTTTCTGGAAAAGAATGTAGCATTTTCTGGATGGCCTAGTCAATGTGCCTTGCATGAAAAGTTTAATAAGAATGCATACAAAGAGGGCAAATATTTAATAGAACCATACAATTCCTGATGTTTGTGCCTAACATGTTTCATGTTTATATCATAGTATATCAAAAATTAGTATGTTTCAAGATGCGGAAACTACAAACCTGCTGTCATTCGCTATTAGTACTATAACTTATTATTAAATTCATGTATTATTTCTCAATTTGAAGCAATTCTCTCAACAACATTGTTATTGCCTACTCCTAATTAGAGATCTAATTACTACCTTGATGAATCATCTGAGCCTATTTGTGAATGAAGTAGATCTGAAATTGTATTTGGTTCTTTTCTTACTGATGATAGGAGTGACAGAGACATGAAATACATATATTTCTATTGGTTTGCTGTCGCTTTGGGTGCAGTTAAGATTTTCTTCATAACTTTTGGTTGGTGGTATCTTTCCAAGAATAATGGGATGCTAACATCATTGGAGGAAGGGTATCATGCAATTTATAACCAGTTTAGTAGTTTTACATATGCAGAGCTGAAAAAGGCCACAAAAAAGTTCAAAGAAGAGCTCGGGTGTGGAGATTTAGGGTCTATTTATAATGGAATTTTGGATGATGAGATAGTGGTGGATGACTTCGAATTAGCAAAATTATCTCAGAGAACTGGTTCTGCTTATAATTTCTCTCACATGCAAGGAACAAAGGGTTACATAGCTCTAGAGTGAGCCTATCACTGAGAAGGCAGACGTTTGTAGCTATGGTATTGTGCTGCTTGGGATTGTGAAGGAGATTTGGCTTTCCAATGGAGTGATAGATGAGGAAGAGGAGGAGGTTGGGTTGAAATGATTTGTTAAGCTTACCAAAGAAAAATGGAAAGGGCTGAAGGCTCTTAGGTTGGAGATTTGGTTGATTCATGATTAGAGGGGCAGTTGAACTGGAAGCAGGTAGCAACAATGGTTGAGCTTGGAGTTTCCTGTGTTGAGGATGAAAGTAGCTGAAGACCATCAATGGAAATGGTAGTTAAAACTCTTTTAGATTGCAATGAAGAACCCCAAGGTGATAGCCTTAGAATACAATAAGTCAGCCAGCCGGGAGAAGACCTATATGATATGTATTCCTTTCATGGCATGAGATTTCCGCAATTTTAATGCTATGTAATCATTACATATGTTGGTGAATGATGGTTGGCTATTGAAAATAAAATTCCAACAGAATGTGGCACCTTGGATTTCTACTGAAGTGCATATTGTTAATGTGAACAGATGCATTGAGTTTTAAATGGTTTGCAAGATTTTGCACAACATTAGAATTTAGAATGATATTTGATAATGTTATTTTCGATCAAGATTGTGAACATGTAGTTCCTTAATTATAGAAATGAGCTGAAGTGGATTGCTTTCTTCCTTCATGAACCTTATTATCATGAATAGCGCAAGCAATAAGAAATGTTAGGCCATATGGTTAGACCAATTCAAATGTGTATCATGTTGGCTGCTCCCAATAGAAAGACATAATGTTGATCAATCAATGGCGTCCTGCTCATGAGCAATAGACTTGAGTGTAGATTGGAATGATTTTTTCCTTCCTAATAAGCATCGAATGGATTACAAAAAGAAACAAGGTTTACTCATCAAATGCCATTTCGGTTTGTAGTTGTTAAGAGCAAGGTTTTAAAATGATTTGATTATGCAAGCTGATGCATAAAGCCATTTACGCTTCATTTGGCATAATTTGCTAGAAAGATCATTTAAAAGAGAAGTTTCCTTACCACGACTTCATGGGAAGCTGGGAGATGTTGGTTTGATTTTTATTTTTTTAAAAACTAGAATTTAGATTTTTAATTTTTAATCATGTTAATTTGAGATTTTTAATTTTTAATCAAGTTAGATTTGAGATTTTTAATTCATAAACATGTTAGATGATTTAAAATAACTTTTTTATGTTATAATATTTCTAAAAATTTATTTCATATTTTTATATAACTTTCTAACTTTTAAAAATCAAAAATATATTTTTTGTTTTGGAAAAATTACAAATGTAAGTATTCTTCATCTATAATATATTTAACTATCCATAGAAATCCTTTTATGATATAAAGTATTTAAACATTATATATATATGCTATTCATTTATATTAAAAAAAGTGATGTAAATTTTACTATCTAAAAAAAAAGCTAAATTAATTTACTCGTAGAAAACTAGCTTAGTTAGAATGAACACATTTTGGATGATGACTTGCGTAACACCTGGAGTATTAAATTTTGGGTAACGATGTGCTTGAGCCCATTATAATTGTCTTCAATATAATTATGATGAATTGAGGCAAAGAAGTTTGTTTTGAAAGAAAATACTTTAGAGCATATATTACATGAAATGTAATTGTAAGCATAGACTAATGGTGATATGATTATATTCCTAGTTAATTAGGGCATATTTATGATGCATTTTGTGTCAAAAATAGTGAGAAAATCATGACATATATATATATGATAAAAGCTAGGGAGAAAAATATGCAAAAATGAAGAAAATATTGGGCAAGAGGTTTAGAAGAGAAAATTTTAAGGCGTTCAACAAATTAGTGTCATGACACTGGTATGACAAAAAGGATAGTGCCTATTATTTGATTACAATAATTACAACGATGGTGAATAGGCTTGATTAACTAATTGAGAATGAAAAAAATTGGAAAGCAAATAATTTATTTTTATTGATAATGTAAATAAGAATAAAAAATAGAGTTAATTATTAATTTAATTTTAATTATTAATTTAATTATAAGCAATGTTATAAGAAAGAGTTAAAATTTTTATTGAAATGAAAATTCCACAATAAGAATCAAAGAAAAAATTTACTGATGTGAGGAGTATGCAAGGTGACTGAGAAAATGCTTGTTGAAAATTTTAAATCTCATGTACAATACATCGGAGTAGGCTTGATTAGCTAATTGAGAATGAAAGTAATTGGAAAGTAAATAATTTATTTTTATTGATAATGTAAATAATAAAAAATAGAGTTAATTATTAATGTAATTATACACAATGTTATAAGAAGGGTTCAAAATTTTTATTTTCTTCCCTATGAAAATAGATTATCATCTTATCTATGTGTAGGTGAGCGACTAAATGAGACAAATATTTTCATATTGTGGCAAAAATTGATTTTTTTATTTCGATTCCAATATAATAAATTAGAAAAAAATGTATTTCAAATAACAATGAAAGAAATTGGAATGACAATGGTAGCAGATAGGCTTGATTGGCTAATTGAGAATGAAAAAAATTGAAAAGCAAATAATTTATTTTATTGATAATATAAATAGCAATAGAACAAATAGAGTTAATTATTAATGTAATTATATGCAATGTTACAAGGAGAGGTTAAAACTTTTATTTTCTTCCCTATAAAAACAAATTATCATCTTATCCGTGTGTAGGTGGAGGGCTAAACGAGACAAATATTTTTATTTCAATTCCAATATAAAAAATTATAAAAAAATATATTTCAACTATATCTGTTTGCCCTACATAGAAAAAAGGATTTTCAGATATTTAAAATTTGCCCATCAATGCTAGTCAAACATCAATGCCAGTCAAATTCTTTCCATCAAGCCTTGTCAAGCTTGATCAAGATTCATCAAGTTCCATCAATGTCCATAAAAGCCCATGGTGAAAACCCATTAATGCTTGTCAAGGTTTGTAAAACTAAGGTGACCATCAAGCCCTGTTAAGGAACATCAAGGTCTAGATGATCTACCTATCAATCTAAGTCAATGCCCATCTATAATCCTTAGGGGCTACCCATCAAGCTTTGTCAAGGACCATCATGGTCCATCATGGTCCATTAAAGTCGAATAAGACAAAAGGATTACATGGGCTTTATCAAGGTCCATCAAAGCCCACAAAAAGGTCCCATATAATACAATATAGAACCGTTCAACAAGGTACAGGACCGTCCATCAAGGTACAGGACCATTTCCAAGCTATAGGCCCATTTCTTATCTTCTTACCCATTTCTAATCTTCTCCAACAAGCCACTGCAATGATACCGTGCTCTATGTCCCACGAAAATCTATGCCCATTCAAACCATTCCTCATCCACATATCTATACTAATGGATTCAAAATCAAATGGAAAGTAAATATTTTTCTATTCTAAACAATCTTAGTAGTGCATATGAAATTTCATTAAATAAATTTTAACCTCACCCAAACGTTATTGTCCATCTTGTGAAAATATCAATTGCAGGATTTTTATTCCTTCAAATTAGTTGCATCAACGTGATTTTAAATAAATAGTGCAACTTCTCAACGTATTAGATTCTCTATTTTAGCGTAAAATGTGCTCAAGTAAACCATAGATGTGTACGCTTCAAGTGGATACTAGACTACCTAATTAAATGCACCTACCGAAACCTGCAACGTGTAAGAACTCTACTTGCAACTTGAAATTACCATAATACCACTGCTTCTAGAGTGGTTTAAAATGATAATGCTTCTAGTGTATCCGGACCCTATTTCTATATAAGATATTCTTGAAAGTGTGTGCTCATATTGAGAATTTTGAATAAAATATATAATTATATTTTAAATCAACCCAAAATAATACCGTTATATTTGCAAAAAAATACTATAAAAATATAATAAATATGAAAAACAAGCTTTTACATTAGAATAAATGTATTTGCCCAAAAACAAAAATAAAACAAAATAAAAATCAAGTTTTACAGTCTAAAGACAATAGCATCTGGAAATCGAAGTTGTCGAGTAAGGATTTGAAGTTTGTTTGTGGGGATGCAAAGCTTCAAGCACTAGAAAAAAATCCCAAAAATTCATTTGCATTGTGATGTTGACCCAACTCTAGAAATTCTCCCCTATTTTTCATTTTAACCTCAAATCAACTCAGATCCGTTCAAAAATGGATTTTAGATTCCTAAAGATGGATTTCAAAGTAAGAAGGAGAGATTTGAAACCAAAAACTAGGTTTGAGTTGAAGAAAAGATGGAACGGACAAGAGCTACTCCACACCTCAGATCTTCTTCCAAATAATTTATGTAAAATTGTTTTTTTCGGGGGGGGAAAATTATGAAGGTCAGTTCCGAAAATAGATTTTGATGACACTAAGGTAGGTTCCGAACAACTTTAAATGGGTAAAGTGGGGAAGGTGTTGGGGCTTCTTTTATCTATTTTCAATTTCTTGTGGTGATTATCTGTGAGGAATTCTTCTCTTTTGATAATATTGGTAAGATTTTCAGATTATTTTAAAATTAAGGAAGAAATCTTGATAATTTCCCCAAAATTTTAAATGCATCATCTAGATCTCGAATTTTCTCCTTTTCCTCGGTGAAAACATTTTCAGCCAAACGCTTAAAACAAAATTTTCCGCAAAAACTTTGCTGAAAAATTCGAAAAGCCAACACTGATCCTAACCATGTGTGTTAGGCATAATCGTAGTCACATTAGGAGTGAGATTAGGTTACCCGGCTTATGAATGGCTCTAGGTGGCTATCATCGACTTACAATCTTATCCTAATCTTTATGTCTAACCAGGTGTTATGCGATTCTGATTGGGCTTCTTATGTCATTTCTAGATGGTCTGTTACTGGATTTTATACCTTCCTTGATTATAATCCAATATCTTATAACTCAAAAAAGCAATAAATAGTCTCTTGCTCTTCTAATGAAGCTAAGTTCCATGCTATATTTTCTATTGCTCATAAAATCCAACGACACTCTTACTCGCTTTCTGATTTAATGGTCATGTGCCATTCCACCACTTTTTTTGTAACAATTAAGCTACTTTAGACATTACAACTAATCCAATTTATAATGAATGGACAAAACATATTAAAATTGATTGGTATTTCATTCTTAAAATAAATTTAAAGATGTCTTATCAAGATTGCTTATATTTCTTTATTTTCCTAGCTGGCTGATATATTTACTAAGGCACTTGGTATGATAAGTTTAATACATGTATTGGCAAGCTGATTCATCCTTTGCATTCTTTAACTTAAGAGGGAGTATTAGTATATAATTCTATTAATTTTATTGATAAATTTGATTTAATGTTGCATTTTTGTATAAGTACAATTGAGACTTCCTTTACCATCTTAAATGCTTATACTAATTTAAAAATTTTCTTATGAGTTAAGTTATTATAATTATATCTTCAAATTAATGAGAAATAATGAATTAAGTTCTTTCAATTTTATAAAAAGAAGTGGAATTTTTTTTTGCTCATTTCCATCTTCTTGCTCATCCTTGTTAATATAATTTAATATTTTTATTACCTAACAAAATTACTTTTATTAATTATTATCTATATTTTTAATTATTATTTTTCTACATTTTATACAAAATATCCTATTTTATTTTTAATCATTACTGAAAATCACATCACACATTTCTTTTTTTCTTCTTATTTTCCCATCTTCCTTTGCCACCTCATTTTTATTTTGTTTCCCACCTCATTTTTATTTTCTTCTTATTTTTTCGTTATCCTTTGTCTTCCACCTCATTTCCTTATTCCCAAATAGACAATTGCTTTAGAGCTGTTTGTATGGAGAGGTGAAGGAAACAGAAAAATTTTAAATGTACGTAATAATAAAAGAACTAAAACGAGATAGAAGTAATTAAATATATAAATAATAATGAAAAATAAAATTATTATGCTAAACATATATTAAATCATAGCTTTGCAAACGGAATTTTTTGCAGGAAATATTCAAACAGTATTTTCCTCTGCTACAAGCAGAGCATTATCCTTGTCACTGTGGCCCTGTTTGAAATAGCTTGCAAGGAAAGTTAAACAGAAAAATGCTTGCACAAGTAATCCCTGGGCAAACCCTTTCCCGATTGAGATTCCCAAAAAACACTGTCCTTTGCACCTGTTAATAAGGACCTTTGTATTCAGAACAAATACAATGCCCGATTTTCTTTCTTTCTCGATTTTGAACTTGACAGTCATCTCAGAAATGCAAGACTTCCTGGATCATCTCTCTCTCAACATTTTGTACTCTTTCATATGGTGCAACTCCGAACAATTGAACTTCTAAATCCGTGCACATTTCACACCAACAGACATGATTAGTTATTGATACAAAACATCTGTAGAACTTACATGGGACAAGCGAACACAGTTACAAACAACAATATATATATATATATATATATGGTTTCTAAATAAAAACACCATTTTCCACAAGCCAAGAATTTCCACTTGAGCTCAAACTCCTGCTGTTGGCGATGCCCTCGACTCAGATAATGCAGCTGAAAGATGGGTGGAAGCTTTCTCATAGCTGACGAAACCCATGAACCAGAAATCATGGCCGTCAGCAGTAGTGACTTGGATGTATCTTTCCGGGGGGTTCTCACTCATCGTCACGGGATTGACCGAGGCGATCATTGCCAGTGGTATGAATACCTGTTTAACATGAATTCAGCAAAAATTCAAATCATAGAACTTTTCTCACCATGAGGGATTCCTGAAAGTGATCCTAGCAATCACAACTACTCTGATTGCTGAAGATATTCACATGAAACATTTGAAAAATGCTATGGGGGAGTAGAAATGGAAAGGGGAAACAAAACCAATGCACCAAGTGCCCGGTTATGTCTGTGTTTTTCAAAGCATTGCTGGTAAATTTCAAGTGCGAATTGTACTTGTAAGCTCCACAACGAGATCCATGGAGGTGCATTTTGAAGAAAGCTGAATCCCTTTGCACAAACTAGAATGCTTCATTCCATGGATAGCTTGGATCAGGATGTCAAAACCCAACTAACCATAGGAATCTTTGGGAATAAATTAGACACGAATGAAACAAATACTAGGAAATCTTTGAGAAGAGATGTGCACCATGAATTGTGAAATTCTAAAACTTGCTTTTTTCTATGAATCACTCAAAACCATTACCAAAGCCTAGGGGGAATTGAATTTACCTTGTAGTAGCACCAAGTCTGCTGACCAGATGGAGCAGTGAAACAGAGGGGCCGATCGCTGCAGAATGCGACGTTCTTGTTCGATAAGTATAGTGTTCCAGCAACAGGACCAGTTGTTGTCGACAGATAACATGCAAACGTCTTCTTCAGCTTCTCACTGGGGTCTGTTTGGAAGGTCTGCTTATAAAGGGACTCAAATCCACCTTCAGTAATCGCTTTTGCCGTCAAGTTCAGCTTCCCCCACGCAGCCTCAGACACAGATGGCCCTGTTTTAACTGCACATGGCCACTTAGAGAGTAAGTTACAATATAAAGGTGGATTCAAATGAAAAAACAAACGTGGGCTGATTGGCCGATTGCGGTAAAAGGATTGAAAAGAATTTCAAAGAAAATTTTCATCTCCCAAAGGCTCATTTGAGACTTATCTACCGTGATAAGCTTACTTTTTCTTATCATTTCCTTGCCTTCTCGACCATTACTTCCCATTGATTTTTATTCGACTTCATTTCTATTCTTTTCCAATAATCTTCAATCAACAAATCACCCTTTATAGTTGAAAAGGAGGTGGGGTGATTTCAGACCAGACCCAAGGAGCTCTTTCAATATCTAGCCCATGGTTTATGTGAGGCTCCAATCTCCCGCGTGTGCAAGATCAAAGCCACCTATCAGGCGGGTCATACCCCCTTGAGTAAGCTACGCAAGGAAACAAGGTTATGGACTGAAAGCTCTGTTTCATACTCTAGCCCATCTTGGTGATGTAATATTTGCAGATCACACAAGGATATGATCTAGGACAAGAAGTAATTAGTCTGGGGTACTCCACCTCAATAAACGATCTGCTGCCAAACTCTTCGGAAAGTTGCAATTACACCATTTTCCATAGAATTTTAAAATTTTTTGAACTGTATAAATTCTCTCAGTTTTATCCATTTCATTCATTAAAAACAGCCAAACCACAATCAAATTGCTCTTGGTTGGGTATGTAGGCTTACGATTTTGCCACATGTTGGATGCCAATGTCTCCGCCTTCTTCCCCCAAGAATTGAAAGTGTCGAGAACCGTCTCAAGAGGGCTCTGGCTGTGCTTCTCCACTGAACTGTGGATCACGTAGGGATGCGGCTGCTGGGACTCCCCAGGAGCCATCCATGTCGCAGCCTGCTGGTTGTGGGGGTGTGCTGTTGGGGCAGCTGGAGCGCCCATGAACTTAGTCCCAAATTTCTCATCATCACCGCCCTCAACTGCAGACGATGGGGCTGCTGTGGGTTGAAGCTGCTGCTTTTCTTCTCCTGTGCAGGTGGTACTCATGGCTATTTCAATCTACAAAAGCTGATACAACAAAGGAACTTTGTAGGTGTTGATGGAAATAGAATCCACTGCAGGTTGGAGTAGGAAGGCAGGAAATTCTCGGCGTAGATAGGTAGGCTCGATCGCGTAGAAACGGCCAAAACTCTTCGAAAGCTTTTGCTGCCAACACAAACGGTGGTGGGATTTTATAGTGAAAAGTTACGGCCTCACCCGAAGCTTCAATGCAACTGCGTGTTTCCCACGTCAGGTTTCAAATGGGCTAAACAGCTTCGCTAAGGCGCTGGATATTAAGTAATCACATGAGATCTAGACCGATGATCTAATCAACTGGATCAGATAGAGCATTATTTTAGACAAAAAGTTTCATTGTTTGCATGTGTAAACGACGCGGCATGACGTGGGGATGTGGGATTCCTTCTTGTCTTTCCTTAATGGATTGAGTATGGGTCAAGCCAAAATGAAAAAGGCACTCTCCTTTTTACTTAACTGTTAAGGCTTAAAAGCCAGATGGGGAATCATCAAGATTATTTGCACCTGTTTTTAAATAAAATATAATTCCAATTTGGTCATTCAGGCAATCATTTATGAGTTTTTCAATTTAATTAAAAACTTTTTATTTAAATTCTGGAAATATAAATATTTAAATAAATATTTTCAAATAAAAGTAAATTTATATTAATATCTAATTATAAAATTATTTGAATAGTATGGATTATTATTTATTTTCGTTAAGTTTGAAAAAGGCATGTGAATGTGCACTACCGTGTGCTTCTCTGTTTATCAGATAATTTCCTACGGGCCGCGGTGCCTACCGTAATGGAGAGATCTCAACACGTAGAAGGAACCAGAGAACGTGTCGGCATTTAAAGAAGCATCTAAACTCTCCTTTTTAAATGTGGCTACCTTTTTTGTAGTCGGTGGATGTATCTGATACTCGGGCGATGAGCTTGCGTGTTAGGTCTTTTCTATTTCGCTGACAAAGCGTGCGTGTGCGTGTCAATTCTCTTCTTATCCAAATTTGTGCCCGATGATGCCAAACATTTCTCTTTCGTTTCCAAATTTGTGCTTTCCAATACCGAACCTCCCAAGACGACAGATTTCCTTCATTTGATGATATTTGATGATGATAATATCTCATAATGTGGATGATAAAAAGAAAAATGTGTTTAGGACTTTTCATCACTCAATACTAAAATCTCTTCTCCTTTTCCTTCCTGGTGTCTCCAAAGCAGTAGTCACAAGAGTCCCGATGCTTGTTATCCTTTCTATCATAGTTTTTCTTATTTAGCCCGTACTCATCTCC
>JAYJMB010032556.1:0-35562 GCA_036873735.1 Pouteria campechiana
CCCCTTCTTCTCCCCCTAAGCTACTATGAGCTTGCGACGCCACCGCCCCCTTCTTCCCTCGCCCGGCTGATGCGATGCCAATGCCTGCTGATTTCCTTCCTCTGCTTACCAAATCCATTTCAGCAGAATTACCAATTGAAGATCAAAATTGTGAGATAGAATTTAGGTAATTACTTGTGCTTCTTGTTTAATTTATAAGTTATACACTAGTATTGAGTTGTTAGCAATTGTCATTTGTCA
This sequence comes from Pouteria campechiana, assembly GCA_036873735.1. Classification (NCBI taxonomy): domain Eukaryota; kingdom Viridiplantae; phylum Streptophyta; class Magnoliopsida; order Ericales; family Sapotaceae; genus Pouteria; species Pouteria campechiana. Next base: position 241 of record JAYJMB010032556.1, read on the forward strand.
ATGCCCTCTAGTTTCATCTCCATGAATATCAAGTCTAATTTCTATTTTGCTTGTGTGATTCTTTAGTTGTTAGCAATTGTCAATGCCCTCTAGTTTCTTCTCCATGAATATAAAATCTAATTTTTGTTTTGCATGTGTGATTCAATAAAAGTGTAATTATTGATTATCTATAAACTCTAGTCAATGTCCTGCTTGTGTAATTTTGTTGTGATTAATAAATAAATGTCTAATTATATTTATGTTTTATAGAAATTACTCTTTAGGTAGTCAAATATGGAAGATGTTAATATTGAGCAAGAAATTAATATAGAGAATGAAATTAGTAGTGAGCCAATTCAAAGTGTCCAAACACCAACAGATTCAAATACCATAGATCTTACAGAAGGATCAAATGCAAATATTCCTCTAAGTAAGAAAAAAAAGGCATACAAAATTTCATCACCAGTCTGGGCTGATTTTCAAAGGATATGTGATAAAGAGGGAAAAGTAGAATATGCTATCTGTAAGTATTGTCAAATTAAACATAAGTGTCCAAGCACTCAAGGAACAAGCACATTAACAAGACACTTAAGTTTATACAAGTACAATACAAACAAAAGAGCTAAGGGTCAATAATTATTGTCTTTCACAACAACAACATCAGATGTAGTGGCAATTTATCTAATTGGAAATTTGACCAAGAGGCTTTCAAAAGAGCAATGACACGAATGATTATTCTTGATGAATTGTCATTCAAATTTGTGAAAAAAGAAGGGTTTAGAGAATTTTGTGAAGTTGTGCAACCACTCATTAAGGATATTTCAAGAACAAATATTGTTAAAGAAGTTTTTAAAATATACAAGTTAGAGAAGGCTAAATTGCAAAAGTTGTTTCGGGAAAGCATTCAGAGGGTAAGCTTGACAACAGATTTATAGACTTCAAATCAGAATATTAGGTATTTATATTTGATTGCTTACTTTATTAACTCTGCTCGGAAGCATCATAAGCGTATCATCAACTTTTGTACTCTTCCTTCACCACACACTGGTGAAGTCATCTCTTCTGCAATTGAATCTTATTTGCATGCTTGAAAAATCAAACAAGTTTGTAATATTACTGTTGATAATGCATCATCTAATGATGTTGCATTAAACACTTTGCGGACAAATTTAAGAATGGAGAATGATTTGCTTGGGGATGGCGATTCTTTACATATCTATTGTATTACAAACATTCTAAACTTGGTTGTGAATGAGGGAATAGATGAAATTAAGGATTCCATAGCTCGTTATCGTAATAATGTAAAGTGGATAAAGAGTTCTTCTAGCAGAGAACAAGCATTTGAAAGGTCATGTGAAATTGTTAGAATTTCAACCAAAATGTCTTTGTGTTTTGATGTGTCAACATGTTGGAATTCAACCTAGCTCATGTTGAAGCATGCTTTACCCTTTGAGAAGGCTTTCAAGCATCTTGAATCTAATAGTGATGCCTTTAGAAGTACCAGTCCTCCTCTTGAAGATGATTGGAATCATGCTAGAGTACTTTGTGAATTCTCGAGCATATTTTTTGAAACTACTGAGATGTTGTCAGGTACTAAGTATATCACTTCATCCCTCCATTTTTGTCATGTTGACAAGATCTAAGACACATTAAATTCATTCTCAGCCTTGCAAACTGACCCTCTCCTTCTTCTTATGTGCAACAAAATGAAGGACAAGCTTCATAAGTATTGGGGTTTTGTTGATAAGTTTCATATCTATTTGCTTATTGCTTTTATCTTGGATCCATGGTACAAGCTAGATTATTTGCATTGGTGCCTTAAAAAAGTTCTCCCAATTGATAATGCTTCTGCAATAGCCAAGATGGTGTATGATAAAATGGTTGCATTATATACAATTTATCAAGTTGAGGCTTCTTCTACATGGTCTTCATCCCAAGGGAGTGTTTCGACATTTGCTTCTTCCATGACTTCCATTGATGATAAGAAATATGAGGACTACATTCGTGTAAAAGAGCAAGGTAGTTTTGATTCTAACATGTCTAAAGTTGATGCCTACCTAAAAGAGCATCAAGAGCGGACTATAGAACCATTTGATATTTTGGCATAGTGGTCTACTGCTACAAAATACAGAACATTATCATATATGGCAAGAGATATTTTAGCTATTACTGTTTCTACAGTAGCATCTGAATCTGCATTTAGTGCCAGAGGCCGTATTCTTGACCAATATCGTAGTTCATTGACGCCAGTGTTGGTTGAGTGTTTGATTTGTACTCAAGATTGGTTCAGAGTTGCACCAAAGGATCCAGAATATGAAGAACTCGTTGATCAACTAGATAAATGTACAAAAGGTAAAATATATTTTGTTATATTTTCAATTATTTGTCATACTTTCAATACAATGTTTGACTCATGTTTGTAATTTTTTTTTCAGAGGAAGCTAAAAGTAATTCAATAATTTCCTCCTCGCTTCCTCCTCATCCACTAAAAGATTAATAGTTGTATTCTCGATTATGTTTTCTTCTTAATTCTTGTATATAATATAACATCAGATTTTTGATATTTTCTTTTAGGAAAAGGGAGTTTGGCTTGGCAAAGCTTGAAGATGAAGGATTAAGATTATTGTTCGGGATGTTTTATTTATAACACATTTGGGTATTTTCTTTTGGTTGGATGTTGAAATTTTTCATTATGCTTATGTTGTGTGTTGAAACTTGGAACTTGTTATGTTACTTATGTTGTATTGTTGTGGACATGTGGTTGGATGATTATATCTTTGATTGTTACGGACCTCTGGTTGTATTTATATTTGTAATATTTCTCCCATACAAGCAAATGTGTTTATGAAAACAGGTAAGAATCCTCCTAGAGGTTTGTTCACTCCTCTCAAAAAATTTTACCATTAGTTACTTGATGAAGTTGAGGAAAGTAGGTTTATACCATGCCAACTGCATTATGCATAGAGGAAAGTAGGTTTGTGTGATTTCTCACTCCATTCTTGCTCTTTGTTATTAACCTTATGAAAATTTCCATACACAATTTCATTTACTTAGTTAATATTTCTTACATTGGTCAGTTTTCAAGGTGGTTGTCCAGTTCTTATATCTGGTTGGAGGCTTTTTAGTTAAGTATTCATTTCTAACTTAGAATTTCTTTTTGCAGATTGGAGGAGTTAGTGAAGTAGAAGTTGGTGAAAAGAAGGACAGAGTGACTGATGCTTTGAATGCAACCAAGGCAGTTGTTTGTACTGGGTAATTTATTTTCTGTGCTCATGTACCATGCTCAAGTAATTTCAATCTCAAATCTTAGTGGAGTGCTTCTGTCTCTAGATGGTGGTGTTGCTCTTTTGTATGCATCTAGGGAGCTGGATAAGCTGCAAACTTTGATCAAAAGATTGGAGTTCAAGTAATTCAAAATGCTCTCAATGTTAGGTGATCTATTGATTTCATGTAACAGCATGAATGCTCCAGGGACTGGAACAGAATTGAATGTTTAGTCTCATGAGCATAGCATTGCCTCATTTATTCTAGATGTATTCTATGCATGTAGTTGACTATTAGCCATGAGATTCTTAGGGTTTAAACTTTAAATGATGTAATTCATGCTGATGTGAAATGATGCTTTGCCATGAGAGGTTCTATAATATGAATTGTCTTCTTTAGGAAGCTTGATGGAAAATGTTGCCTGTTTGTGCATGGTATTTAGTAAATACTTTGTTCAGATTGTGAACAGTATCCATTTGGAGTTTTTCTGAATTCTTCTCTTAACACAGTTGCCCTTAGAATCTGATACAAAAGCATTTTGAAGTTGTTCATTTTATTGTCAATTTTAGGCATAAATAGGACTATAGCATGGCTGATGTGGTTGAGCAATTCCCATTGCTAAGTTGTCTGGACCAAATGATAGCAACATCCCTTCCCAGTCCGTCACATGAACAGCCATAGAAACACATACCCAAGTTCTTTCATCAACTCGAATTCCTACCCGAAACTCAACTCGAACTCAATTTTCAAAAATAGGGTTAGGATTGAGATTTTACAAATAGAGTTAGGGTTAGGGTTAAGGTTAGGGTTGAAGTTTTACAAATAAGGTTATAGTTGCAGTTTTACAAATAGAGTTAGGGTTAGGGTTAAGGTTAGGGTTGAAGTTTTACAAATAAGGTTATAGTTGCAGTTTTACAAATAGAGTTAGGGTTAGGGTTGAGGGGAACCTGAGTTTTATGAACCCGAGTTGCACCCCTAGTGGTGGTGGTGGTGGTGATGGTGGTAGTATAGGTGGTACTTCAAGTAGCCAAAAGCCTCTTAGCCCATTCACTAAAGAAGCTAATTTCCAACATGTTACACAGGATGATGATCACGGTACACGACCGTCTGTGAAATCTTATGTGAGAAGGTATGGAAGTAGAAAGAAAGTGACCTTCACAAAAGAAGATGACTTGGTGGATAGGATGGCTACCACTTCTATCAGTATGGATAGTAGTGAGCAGGGGTCTAGTTGTAGGTATACACCCTATAACTATCATGTTGGGAATTATTCTCAAGAATCTCAACAATCTTATGACGGAGATTCTGAATATTATCCTCAACAGTCTTATGGCTAGATACCATACAATCCAGATAGTGGAAGCATCTTTATCTTCTTTCCTTACATGGTATGACTTATATCAGAGTGGTTTCTATAGTCATTGGCTAGAAGCAATGGAAGATGACCATGACGATAATAAAATTAACGAGCCTGCACGAGTTACATTTTGGTAATAAGGTATGATGATAACTTGTTTCATACTATATGCATACAATTAACAACTTTCTATGACCTAGATCTCTCATTTAGTAATATTCCAATGTGGATATCTACTTTATCTGCTTCTTCATCATTGGTATATTTCCTTTATGCCATATATATCAACATTATAAGCGATGTTTTTTGTTATAAATATGAATTCAGATTTATCAAGATTTATTATGAAGTTTTCTAAAAGATTTTCTAATTTTTCTATTTTTAAAAAAAAATTTATATTTTAGCAAAATAATTTGGCCAAATTTTCGATAATTTCTCCGAAATTAACGAAATTTTCTCTTTTTCAGCTTAACGAAATTTCCCCTTTCAGCGAAATTGCAAGCACTGGTTTTGACAGGTAATTCAACAGCAAAGATGAATAAACTCAAGGAAGTCCTAGCCAAGGAATTTGAAATCAAAGATCTAGGAAATCTAAAATATTTCCTCGGAATGGAAGTGGCCCGGACAAGGAAAGGCGTCGTTGTGTCTCAAAGGAAATATGTAGTTGATCTTCTCAAGGAAATTGGAAGGATGGGTGTAAACCAGCTGAAACTCCCATGGACTCTACAATAAAGCTTGGTATCAAAGAGGACAATGCACCTATGGACAAAGGTTATTATCAGAGACTAGTGGGAATACTCATTTATCTATCCCACACTAGACCAGATATTTATTTTTCAGTGTGTTGTAAGCCAATTAATGAACAACCCCACTGACAAACACATGGAGGCGGTCTATCGCATACTCAGATATCTCAAGATGATACCAAGAAAAGGATTGTATTTCAGTAAGAATTCCAATAGGAAAATTGAAGTTTTTGTTGATGCTAACTGGGCAGGCTCTACAATGGATTGTAGGTCTACCACTGAGTACTGTACATTCGTGTAGGGGAATCTTGTAACTTGGCAAAGTAAGAAACAGGTAGTAGTCACTCGAAACAATGCAGAAGCTGAATTCAGAGCTATCGCTAATGGGATTTGTGAAAGAATGTGGTTAAGAAGATTACTCAATGAACCGGACATTACAACCCCTTAACCCATCAGCATATATTTTGACAATCAAGCTGCTATAAGAATTGCCAGAAACCCAGTCCACCATGACCGAACCAAACATGTAGAAATTGATCCGCATTTCATCAAAGTAAAGTTAGATGGCAACGTTGTGGATCTTCTACATGCATCAACTCGCCACCAAATTGCAGATGTCCTCACCAAAGCATTACCTCGAGCCACCTTTGAAAAACTAAGTTGCAAGTTGGGAATGATTAATATCTATCACCCAACTTGAGGGGGTGTAGAATTTCTGAGATTTGATTCTAGCAAATTAAGGAAAAATTTCCTCTGGTAATTTGTTGAGTTGTATAAGCTGTAAATAGGTGATTCAATTAGTTGATTACCTAATTTCCTAGGATATAGTTTCCTTTTTTCTTTTGGCTAATTGTAGGAGGAGTATTAGTTGTATTTCCTAGATTAGCGAACTAATTTTCTAACTCCTAGTCCTATATATAATGTTGTACATACGTATGGAAAGATGAGAGAAAACCTTCAGTTTCTCTTCTAATTGTTCATCTACTTCCTCTAAAAATCTTCACTTTGTGCAATCAAAAGTTAGGCAATTAAAGAGCGATATATACATAAGATGAGAGTGTAGCTTAAATGAGAATGTTGAGGTGGATGAGTGATAAGACAAGAGAAGATAAAATTAAAAATGATGTAATTCAAGAAAATAAAATGAGGGATGGTAAACCTAGGTGGTTTCATCATGTGCAATGAAGGCAAAAATTGCACCAAGTAAGAGTGACTTTATCTATTTAGAAAGTCATAAGAGAACTAGATGAAAGTTGAAAAGTAAACGATTAGGGATCATTAGAAAATATATGAAAATACTTAAGCTTACTGAAGATATAACCCAAGATCGACGAGAATGACGCAACAAGATCCACGTAATTACCCTGATATGGTGTGAAACAATTTACAATGATGATGATTTCATAATTTTTTATATTATTTTATAATTTTTCTATTTACAAAAATTCAATTTTCTTTCATATACATGCTAAAATATAGGCATTATTTGTCTATAGCATGGTTTGATTACCCATGACCATTAGAATACTATTTAGGATATAAATTGTTTAGAAATATTTTTTTATTTTATATTTTAATTTTATTTTCTAATTTAAAAAACAACCAAGGGGTAAATTTGAGATTAAATAAATGGCAAGATGCTTTAGAATATAAGGATTTTAAAATTAGTCAAACAAAAACCAAATATATGGAATGTAATTTTAATAAAAACGAAACCCTAAATGAATAATTCATCAAGATTGTCAACCAAGCAGCACTACAACTAGAATCAATAATTCATGAAAACAGAGAAATTGATAAAGATGTTACCCATAGAATTCAAGCAAGGTGAAAGAAATGACATTGTGCTTTTGGAATTTTAGTGATCATCAAGTGACAATTAGATTAAAAAAAAAAATTTATATAGTAGCTATAAGACCTGTTATACTTTATGGAGCAAAATATTGGGAGGTTAAAGAACAATATATCCATAAAATAATGTAATTAAAATGAGAATATTGAGATTGATGAATGCAAAACAAAAAAGATAAAATTACAAATGAAGTAATTTGAAAAAACCTAAAGGTAGAATCAATAAGTAATAAAATTGTTGAGTCCAAACCATGGATTCATAATTTGATTTTGATTATGGACAAACATGTGAGTAAGATTAAAGCGTACTAACAATATATTTCCAAAGAATTGCAACTATAAAAATCAAAATGTACATTAAAAATCCAAGGATGGATGTAAACCAAAATATCTCAAAAGTTTAAGGTCTAAAGAAACAAAATTCAAGTGATTAGCAATCTAAGATCATCATAAAACATGTCAATAAAGCATTTCAAGATAAAAATCTAAGTTTCAAGGCATTTTGAAATGATAGAGGAACCGTAAAGGAAGTAACTTCCAATGACAAAGGCCTATTTGAGTCTTTGCAATGCATCTAAAAGTGACAAAGATTCACACAGGAAGTCACAAGGGAAGTCTTTCTACCACAAAGGTTCATCATACTAGTTGTTAGTGTAAGTTCAAGTTTGATACCACTTGTTCCCAAAACAAGGTGTATGACAAAACAAGAAACTAAACAAGATTGGGAATTAAATGGATGTACAAGTGTAGAAAGAGGTTAGCAGTGAAAGTACACAAGACAATAAAGCACGTAAGAAATTATAGTGGTTCGGGCCCACTCAGCACCTACTCCATTGACTAAGGTATTCTCAACTTTGGGTTCCACTATCCACTTATAGAATCACACCTCCCTTGGTTTAACTGAGATCATAAAGAACTCTTACACCACCTAGTTTCTCCAAGCTTACCAAGAAACTCTTACAACCATAATACTGCTACAAGAATTCTCATCCTCAGCAACAGAAAACCCAAAACCCCAATAAAGATGTACAATCTAATGCCTCTTGTTAGGCTGAGATGTACATAATAAGAGCTTAAGGTAAGGATTACCCAATAAATACCAACTGCTTTAAACTCCTCTAATGTTGGATTTGATATGGCTTGAAGCTCACTGAACTTTGGGGCTCTTTAGAGCAAATACACTTGAAAGCTTCATTGGGTATCTTGTGAATGCTTCATCTTTAGTTCATGAAACCTTCAAGAATCCTCTTTTTCTTCAATGGAAATTGTATTTATAAGTTTCGAAGAAGTTCTTGACTATTTAAAAGAAGACCGTTAGAACGTCTCTTGGATTTCCGACTGTTACAACAATAAACCTCTATCGTCGTCACCTCCCTTATGTCAAAAAACTTTGTGGACGTTCGCAAGCCTAAAGAGGTCAATGGTCTCCTTTATAGCTTTCCTCTATGAAATATAACTATTGCAGAGATCTAAACAAACCTCTATTAAACTCCTCTGTGGGCTTTGCGTCTCCTCTATCATCGTGACTTGGAACATCCAACTGGGCAATCAATGTGACAGACCTCTGTCACCTAGGTGCTTTCCTCTGTGGTCTTCTTTGTTAATCCTATACTCTATAATCATGGTTCCAATGGACATGACAAACCTCTGTGGCCATTCTTATCTCCTCTGTCACTCCAAATCTTAGCAAAACATCATTAGCTTAAATTCAAGTTATATACAAGTTTTGTTATCATCAAAACTACACACCTAGACTCAAAAATTAGCAGCATTTAATGCATGTTAGAGATATCAGAGGATCCACAAAGAAAACACTCATAGTGACAGGTTTGTCGCACTCTCTGGAAGTTTGGATCACTTACTGAGTTGCTAATAAGGGGATGATAGGGGAAGTGACAAAAATCTATCATAATCTTTGTAAGATTTTGGGACAACAAAAGTTTCAACAAAGAATGGCAAAGGGAGTAGCTTGCATTTATGCTTGACAGAGGAAGCATAGAGAAAGTGACAAAGGTCTGTCACCTTCCAACGATCAATTCTAACAGTGCTCAAAGAAGCTGTTGCAATAACTCTCTCACCTACCACACCCCAAATAGTCAAGAAACGTCTGAAGGTCAATAAATATAAGGTCTTTTGAAGACTTAAACGAACTTTCAGAGCTTTTATTGAGCATTAACTTGAGATATTGAGTACTTCAACAACAAAGCTTCCATGTCCAATTCACTATATTATACTTCAAAGAGAGAACTTTAAGCTACATCACTTCAGCATTAATTGGAGATTGAAGCACCATCAAGCATATATAGTACATTTTAATTTTTGAGCTTTCAAAGATTGGACAATCAACCTACGAAGAGGCATCATCTATGAATTTACCTTGTTTCTTTGGTGATTTATTTGCCACAAGCAAGTAGTCTTGCAAAGGTTATTGTAAAAGTTTGTTGGTGAGCTCAAATAAACCAACAATGTATTGGGAGTAGTTTCACTTGGTAATGGAACTTGATACAAGGGATTGTTTCAAAGAATAGAGTAGGTACCTAGATGGGTTAAACCACTGCAAGGGATCTATATCATTGTGGTGCTTATTTTACTTTCTATCTTCCTTTTTCCTGCACAGCATACCCCCACCAAGTCACCTACTATATTTCAACACTGACCAAAAACGAGAGAAAGTAGACTTAGGTGGTTTGGTTATGTAAAACGGAACCCAAAAAATACTTGTTTAGAGATTGTTAGGAAACATATAACAACATTTTGACTTAATGAAAACATAATTTAAGACTGAAAAGAATGACGCAACAAAATCCATGTAGCTGACCCCATATAAGTAGTAAACAGCTCTTGATGATTATGATGATGATAATTTTCTGATTCAAAAAATCATCAAAATTATTATGTAAAAAATTGGGATTGCTTGACTAGTTTGCTAATCACTTACTTGACCTGACAAGAGAATGTTTATTAATTATACAATTATTTTCCAATTTCTATACTAAAATTCCTCATTTTCAAAATCTTAAAAGGTGAAAAAATTATTTTTTAATTGTACCTAATGCATGCTTGTTTGTTTATTTTGCTCATATATAATTTTCAAATATAATTATTTAATATCATCCTTGTCAATTATTGAATGTGGTTATGGATTTGGAGTACAAAGTGAAATGGCTTGGGATAAAGATGACATTAGTGACAATCGTAATGTTCAAATGGGGAAAAGTACACCATTGACTGATTAGATGAGTCAGGTCTAATTTTTTTTCTCTTGTGTCCTTTTGGTTCTCTTGTTGTGTGTGTGTGGGGATGAGTGTTGGGGGTGGGGGTTAGGCAGCACTGAACAGATTAAAAAGAGTATATTTGTAGGGAATACTCAAAAAACATGACAACATTCAAACTGCATGCAGCACCCATCCATGCTAGAATATAGACTAGCATGACGCTCAGATAAACATATTGGACAAAGATCAGGTTCAGATGCTACCTGAGTAGGCTTCACTTAAAAACTCCCATGTTAATTTCCTTTCTTCCATTGCAATGGCACAGCTAAATTGGCACCAGTGCTTCAGTTTTAAGATTTTCTCAAAAGATAGTGACCTAGATATTATATAAAATTGAATATATTGCAAGCATGCCCTTTTAAGGGTAATGGTAGATTACAAGGTTTAGCTATAGGTGCTACAGAGACCTCTTGAAATGTGTTGAGCCCACAACATATATTGTCCTTTGAGTGAAGCATCATATGGTTCTTCTCTCACTAACTATGGCCCCATCATTTCATCAGAAATAATAGGCTTACAAATGTCATGCCAAGACTATCTATCTCTATCTATATCTGTATCTATATATGTATATGGATAGATAGACAGAAAGATAGATAGATATAGATATAGATATAGATAGAGACAGACAGACAGACAGAGAGACAGATAGTTATATATATATATATAGATATATATATATATAGATATATATATATATAGAGAGAGAGAGAGAGAGAATTTAATACAACTGGTTGCATAGAATCACTCCATGCAACCTAGTCATTTTGGAACCAACACAATGTTTTGATGAAAATCCAATCCATTCATCATATTTACCACTATTTATTTATCTATAGTAAATACTCAGGTATATGAATTACATACTTGCATCTCATTAGCTATTAAAAACTTTTAATCAGTACATATTTGCCCCCAAATGATTTTATTTTTTTGGCACATCTAAGTTTCCAATTAACATTAACATTAAATAATATTATGGGTGGTTCAGATCAAATAAAAATATCATTTTTCATTGAAAATTGATAAATTCCATGCAACCGGTTGTATTGAATCATTCCCCATATTTGTGTGTTTATGTACATATAAGATTTATTATGCAATCTTTGCCCTCTCAAAGTAGATTCCAAAATCATTTTATTTCTCTACAATGTGTATGGCCAACTTGATAAAATTTGACATACTTCGAGATACCAAGTCATAAAAGGATGTGTTGCATCTGCATTTTTTGGGTGACTTGGAAGTCACTATAGGCCTTTGAAAAAACATTGAAGGGGAACTTCCTTCATGGCACACCTGATTAATGATGAGTATCTGTAACTTAGCCTCATGACAACTTTTGGTAGGCTCCATAGTTGGAATGCAAGTTCTTTTAACTTGTATACTATAAATGATCTGGAAGAGTGTTTTAGGAACAAAAGGATCCTTAAACCTTTTATGGGACATACTTTTATGCATAGTAGGATAGACATATAGATGCATCACTAGTGAAAGCAGCACATAAAAGGGCCCACTTACAGGATGTGATCGGTGTCGATTCCCAGGAAAAGAAACATGACCAGCATCTTCCTCATGTTGTAGTGTCCATTCTAGGCTTGTGTCAATCTGTAGATTGGCATACCGCAACATTTTGTCACAAACAAGTCCTTCGGTCAAGGATTGTCACAACTAACTGTTTCAGCTAGCAAATGAGCATGTACTAGTTTAAAAATAAGAATAAAATAAACTAAAATAAATAAGCAGCAGAGATGACATATCTTTCATGCAAAAGACCTACGCTAGAAAAAAGGAAACTACAGCAGGAAAATAATGGACAAACCTCTCCACTCCCCATTCCTGGCAATTCAGAATAGAACTGTTCCTGGAGTTGACGAGCTAATCTTTCATCTGCTTCGACTTGTCTAGCCCTGCTGTTGGAGTTTTCACCAAATACGGAATCTGAATTCTGGTTCTCTGTAAATATTGATTGAGAGGTACAAGGTTCATTGACTTCTACAATAGGCAACAAATTGCCAAGTTGCTGAGAATTGCAAGTAATGGTTGGTTTTGTTGATGAGGGTTGAACTGATGATTGGAGAAATGAAACTTCTGAGTCATTGTGTATCGAACTAGAGCATTCAACAGTGCCATTGCATGATGTCATCACCCTCCGTTGTCTTTTTATTAGCTTCTGTTTACCCTTATGCCTATGATTTTCAGGGTTTGACTCAGAGGCGATGCTTAAAGATGCTTGTGCTAAATGTGTACTAGGTCCCTCATCATGTATAATGATGGGATCGCCATCATTATATGAGTCAATTTCTGTAATCTTTTCCTCTAATGTACAGGCATTATCTTCCCTTCTACTCCTATGGCCCTGATGAAATAATTCACTGCTTGAGTGACTCCTAATTTCATGAGATGGGGATGAATTTGCTATTTTGGAACTGTTACGAGTGCTTCTCCAGCCTCCAGTTTCTTCAGCAGATATAAAAATGTCACAAGTAGCATCTCCAGTGCCAGAATCCTCTTCCCTGCGGAATATAGGATCAACAGACATGGAACTGTTACATGCTTACAATTACAATCATGTTTTGAATCCATCTGTATGCATAATTAATGCAGTGAGAGGTTCACAACAACAACGATTACAAACAAATATGAGAATGATGAAGAGCAAACCATATCAATGGGTTTATAAACCGATGATCAACTACGGCGCTGCCACTGACTCTGACAAAACATGGATCCATTTGCTCTTATGGGGCTGCTTAGAGAAACAGAATGTAATGTTTACTCAAGGGAAGATAAGACGTAATGTCGGGAAATGAAAAAATGAAATTCAGTGAAGTAGTAGATAAAGATAAAATAGATTGGTTTTGTTTGTTGGAAAAAAAAAAGATTGTTAATGGAAAATTTAGATTTGACAGTGAAAATTGTAGGAATGATCAAAGTAGGTAGATGTCTTATCAAATAAAGGGAGAGAAAGAAATTTTATTAACCTTTTCCACCTATCTAAACAGCCCCTAAAGTAGTTCTTAAATCAAACTTTTCATCTTGTCCAAAAGGAAAAGAAGTCGATGGAGATTATGTGCATTCTACGTAGTTTGGAATGAACATTCAATGTATTCTCAATGTCAATTAATCAAACCCACCCACACCTGTCTAAACAAAAAGTACTAATAGTAGTAGTAGTAGTAGTAGTAAGAAGAAGAAGAAGAAGAAGATGCCTGTGCAAGCACACCAAAGGAGAAGGAGAAAAGGAAATAAATTTATACTCAATAAGAAAAGAAAAAGGAGCAATGCGGAAGAATCATCACTCCACAGCAATAGAGAATAAAAAAATAGGAAACATAAAATCTAAAGACCAACAATTGAAAGAGCGCTTGGCCCAATTAATCAAACCTAATTTGGACAACCTAAGACCTCACCAAGTCCAAGAGCACAATGGCAAAAGCAATAACTTAATCCCTCGACACAAATTTTGACAACATTTCCAGAAGGTCTCCATAAACATCTCTCAGGCCTTAACATTGCCCCCATGCCATGCCATGCCATGCCATCAAAAAAAATCAAATGGGAAGTCACCAAACAGTGGTAACACAAACCAAAGAATCTTCCTGTTTAGTTGTAGGAAGATGCAACATAAGGAAAATATAAAGAGATCTCCAATTCAGCATCCCAAAGACGCTACTAAAATTTAAAAAATTCACAACTCTCAGGATTATCAGCTGCTTGAATTTTGTTCTTGACACCACCCATCAGGTAGCAATGCCCTAGGTTGGACTAGGTGCAACCAAAAAGATTACTAAATCTTTGGGATTTGCAAGGACAAGAATTCACAATGTGCATTGAAAAAAGCGGGGCATTAGGCTCTGGAAACAAAAGGTGTGCATTCATCCAAAACTTACACCCATTAATTCTCAATAAAAGCAATGACAACATCATGTGAGCAGTAGATCATCTTTGTCAAAGTATTTTGTGCTCCAAAAGTCCAACAACAATATCAAAGAAATCAATTTTAAATTAGAAAAAGGAATACATAATGTAGAGAGCAATAATCATAGTTTGATGATAGAGCAAGAAAGATTAAAAATGGGAGTGATATGGAGTTGCCAGTTACCTGGTTGACAAAGGTCTAGGACCTCTAGGTCGAATATTATGATAATTTTCAGGCATACTTGCATTCATTATCCCTTTTCCCTTTACTCTATCAACCTTTTTGCCTTCAAAAGTGGGACTGATAACATGAATTGGACAAGAGGAGCTTCCATCGGAAGGATTACTGCATGCCATTTTGGCATGCTTATCCTGTTTATCATCCTTAATATTCTTGCTGATGTTCTGGGATGGGAGTTTGCTCTTTGCTATGTTAAATGGAGAAATACATCCATTCCGTACCAGCTTCCTCTGCCCAGGTTTCCTACATGGCATTGCATTCAAAGCCATTGATGCAGATTGCCAACGTTTTGGTGGAGAAATGATGCACAAATCACTACCCTTCTCCTTCACATCACCCACCAATCCACCATGAACATTTTGACTGTTCGTACTCACACCAGCACCATCATGTATATCATCCCTTTTGCAGTCATTACCAGGTGCTTTAGAGGAACTATCAACATTATAGAAAGGGCCATCAGTTGTTGGCGAGTGAAACTTGCTTCGTGATTCTTGTATTGAACCATTAGAGAAAATAGAACCTACAGTCAAATCTCTGTCTTCACTTCTTTTTAATCCACCAGCAGAACATGGCCTATCAGGTTTTCCAGTATATTCATTCTGCTCAGATATATTCGAAACACAGTCAACTTCCTGGCAATTGAAAGGTCTAGGAATCTCTGCAGACACATTAATCTCTACATTGGAGTTTCCATGATCTGGAAGCATCTTTCGTTTTGCATCTTTAACAGTGGTGCCGAGAAAACCATTAGCAGGTGCATTCTGGCTTAAGTCAATTATCCTTCTTCTATTTCCACCTTGAATTTTGACGTCAGTGGCTGAGTCTACTGTATCATTGGAAGAACTGATGCAAGGTTTAGCTCGCTCAACTGGATGATAGGTTGACCCCCGAGGAACTGAAGGCATGTGTAAGGCAAATTTCTTGTGACAATGCACAGGCTCAGTAATTTGAGCTTCTTTGCTGAGATTAATCCCATGCTTCTTTGAACTCCAGTCTTCATTTGAAATGGGTGCACTATTCGAAGCAGAACCAACAAATGAAATCCCACCGTTAACTTCACCTTGAATATCAAGATCCCCCTGATGATGTGAAAGCACCTTCTCGTTATTGGCATTACTTGCATTCACTCTGTGGCAGCCCCTTGGACCATGGTGAATTCCCCTAGTGAGCAAGTTGCCATTCAGGGTATCATCACTAACAGCAATAGTAACCTTCTGTCGAGAGGCCAATCTATCAGGAGTGTCAGGAACCTCCATCGCCTGATCAATGTCCATGTAGTCCATATTCTGCATATGACGATGACAGAACTCAAAAAATCAACACCTATCAATAAATTCAATTAGAGATCAAACCTAGGAAACTCAATCATAAGTATACAATTGGAGCCTCTTATGAATTTCCTTGTCTTTTACAATTAATGTGATAAATATTTCTTCTTTTTATCCAGAAGGAAGTGAAAATAACAGTCTGAAAATCCTTACTTGAAACATTACAGCCAGATAGAAATCAGATGGTGTTGTGCAGAAACCTACATTTGCTTCAATGATGGAAGCAATGGTGCCATCCAGTGGTTCATTTGCCATAAACAGTGAATGTTGACTGTAACAAATCCCACATCAGATCATTCCCTTTAAAAAAGTAATGCAAAGACTGCACCTATAAGGAAGTTACAGCCCCATACCTCTCAGACTTAGATCCAAATTAGGAAATGAATATTTTAAATCACCCAGCAAATTGATGAATCATTTCAATACAAAATCTGTCAACACCATACATGGGCCAGGGCTCAAGAAGCCCATCAATTGTACATCATAACCATCTGATGAATGGAAGAAAAACCAATTCAGATGCAGTGGAATTTAGTCTGCATCAGTACTTGTTCTACCAGATAAACAGTTTTGATCGTGAAGATTTAGAACAAGAAACATTCAGGTGGTAAAGACAAATACTAAAGAAACATGTTTTAGAGACATTATGGCAATTGGGAATCACACATATCGCATTGTCCCATGAACACAATCTGCAATAAGGGGACCATGATTTAGCAATCAATATCTTCAATCTAATGAGAGGCCCATTAAGGAAAATATCTAAGAAACAGAACTCCTCTTGGAATATCCAAGCCGTCCAATCATTAGCTTTTTTAATGCTGACACCTGCTTCGATTGATTCTTTTCAGCAAAAACCTTCCAATCAAGCAGATTTTGCGGGCATCCACCATCGCTGAAATGGTAAACAAAGGCCAACGGTCTGGATTGCATCTTTGGCCCTTAAACCAATGTACGGAAACAAACAGTAAACCATACACCTCCAGTGCTGCGATTCTTTGAAAATTTGTTGCATAATACAAGATTATCAACCCATTTCTTAACAAAATTTAGACAAAATAAAACTTTTCTACAGAAACCGGTATTCAGAACAATCGTATAGAAAAAAGAAAATCAGAATCAACACCAGATTGGAATCTTGATAACTCGATCACGAAACAAAAACCACAGAAAATGTGAGAAAATAGAGAAAAAAGGGAAAAGGAGACGATGAATGCCTTGGTATCTGGACCGACAAGACCTAAGCGAGAGAAGAGACTGGCAGTAGAATCAAGGGCTGAGGCCTCAAGATGGGAGGGGGATGAAGCCATACATCAACTGCATCAGACGGTGATGAAAAGCAAGCAGCGCTCCTCCCCCTTCTCTCTCTCCACCTTTAGACGAAAATGGCATCCACAGGCGCAGGGGCGGCGTTGGTGCTGAGCGCAAGATGGGGGTGTGCTCTCCAGCTGCGTACGTTGGATTCGCGTAGACAGAAGGCGGGTCTGGATTTTGGGACGTTCTGATTGTGAGCGGGATTGATGCGAGCATGGCCTGTTGGCTCGCCTTCGTAGGTCAGTTGGCCTTGGACGGTTAGCTGTGCGCCTTGAACCGAGTTCTTGGGCCGGTCGGAACCTGCGTCGAGCTTGGATTGACGCGTCCTAGCGCACCTTTTTTACCACGCGGG
Source organism: Pouteria campechiana (assembly GCA_036873735.1). NCBI lineage: Eukaryota > Viridiplantae > Streptophyta > Magnoliopsida > Ericales > Sapotaceae > Pouteria > Pouteria campechiana. The sequence continues at coordinate 17,869 of JAYJMB010032556.1, forward strand.
TGATGTAATTCTGTCCCCCGGCCCCAGCGAATAAAAAGAGTTGGGAAGTACATAGATCATATGATGGTGCCAGCTTTGGGGGTGTTGCAAAGTAAATAGAAATATGTTTTGACGTTCTGAACAGACTCGAGATATATAATTAGCACTACCGCCTTAGCCTAAAATGTGAAGATTCTAAGCATAAAAGCCTCCAAGTAAGCCATAAAATTGAAATTATTTTGACAGTCAAAATTTTTCTTTTGCTCATAGGAGGTATGAGTGTATAGTCAGGTATTCGGACCTTCCATATTATTTCTCCTATACAGATAAATTATTTTATAAAATTTTATGACATTTTAATGTTTGCATGGATCAATGTTAACCTAAGGAGCTGAATAGATGGCATAGATGGCAGCAGGCCAACGTCAATCCAGCACCAGCATGTTTGGAGGACTGCATAGAGCCCACCCACCTCAAACCAAAGACGCCGAAAGACGGCTCCACACCAATATGACTTGCTCAAGTAGGACGCGCACGTTTTCTAATAGGAAGTTAGGAACCAACATGGAGCAGCAAGCTAAGGAGCATGACAAGGTGTGTAATCTTCAATCCGTGACAATATTCAAGGCTCAGGTCCAAGAGATTTGATGATTAAAGATCTTAGTGCCTATATAGGTGTCCAAGCCACATCAGAAAGGACGATGGTGGACAGGAATCTTACTATTTTTTGTGAGGCTATGTTGCTGGTAGGGTATAAAGGAGGGTTACGAATGAAGAATGGGGTCTTTTTGTTGATTGTGCAGTCGAAAAATGGAGGAAACTCCAATAGCAATTAGACGTTATTTTCGTCTTTTATCAACAGGTATCAAAGCCAATCTTCAAACTATAGGTAACCTTGATCTATCTCTTCCATCTCTTTCATGTCAAATTGTCAACCATGGTAGGGGGTTGTAATGGTTCATAGGATGATAGAATTTGTTGGGATAAATTACCCCTCTTTGTGTAAATTAAATAGGCAATTACGAATTCCAATCAACACAAATCAATCACCTAAAAAAATCAAACCCACACACACAAAAGAATTTTTTATGTGGAAAACCCCTATATATGAAGGAAAAAATCTCAGGACTTATTCCAGTCAAAAACTTCCCCTATAAATTATTGGGATCAAAAAGTGTGTTCTTCTCTTGTGAAAACTAGAGGAATTCAACATCATTACAAAAATGGATTTCAACAAAATCTACAATAAATAATAATGATGGATCTTACCAAGCAAAACTAAAAAATTGACTCAGAAGAAGTTGAGAACTTCTCCCCTAAATCATTTACTTGATGGCTTGAATGATGTGGCAATTATGCTTAGAGAAGAAGAAAATTGGAAGCCAAAACCTAACCTCAAAGTTGTTGCACGCATATAACCATTCATAAAAGGGGTTGCCACAATAACAATGTAAAAAGGGTATTTCCCTTTTGGGTTTTTCTCATGCACATAGCACATGGGATGCGTATCACACGTGGGCCCAACAAAATTGAATGATTGGAAAATGAGTATCATGAGTTTCAAAAGAAGATTCACTAGTCTCTGGAGAAAAAATAAGAAAATGCTTCTCGACAAGAAGCATTTGAATTATTAGTGTAGCTTCAAAAATCAATGAACCAATTAACCTAATAGTTGAATTATCAGTGTAGATTAATGAGAATATTCAAGGTAAGCATTGTGATAATACTAAGAATAACTGAGTGAGGGAATGATCTCATGATAAAAAATGGTTTGTTAGGAAAAATAGGCTGGATCTTCCAATATTTTCAAAGGGAGATCCACAACCATGGTTGTTTTGAATGGAATAAAGCCTTCATATGCAGCAAGTTCTAGATGACCAATGGGCATAGATGGCTTTCTATCAGTTGAAAGTAGATGCCTTTCACTAGTTGGAATGGTGAACTAGAAACTCCAATCAATCTAAAAGTTGGGTTGAGTTCAAAAGGCAATCAATTTAAGATTTGGAAAGGAAACTCATTCTAATGTGCATGAAGCATTATGAAATATTCGTTAGAAAGACAATCTTCTATTCCTACTCTTTTACACTAATTTCATGGCTCACCTATAGGAGGCCATGTGTAGAGTCTTATAATATTGTTTAATCTAACAAGGAATGGGTGAATTGAGTTTACAAAAATTTATTGCCTTAACCCCTATTGAACCATTTCCCCTCTTTTTGTGCTTGTGTTTGCTGTATTGTAAAATAGGTATTAAAACAATAAAGCATATGAAAAATAAAGTTGTTAAATAGACACACACAAATAACACGATTTTTATAGTAGTTCAAGAACCCCATTCCTATGTTTACTTTTTGAAAAGCACACTTTTTTGTGCCTTGGGTTCCACTATATCTCATATAATAGAAATACAATAGAGCTCTCAGCACTCTTTTAGCTTTTACAAGCTCATCAAGAAACTCACTAGTTTCAAACATCACCAGCAAACTTATTAGTTTTCCCAAGCTCACCAATAACTTATATAATATGATATTTCCAAGCTCACCACAAACTTACTGGTTTTGAAACTCACCAACAAACTTGATGGTTTTTGAGTAGTCACCAACAACTCATGCATTGTGGTTTGCTAAACTCTTTGGTTTTTCAGATTAACCTGAAAACTTTTACACACTTAAGCATAGGGGAAAATATGGTCTTTAACAACTCAATTAATACAATAAGATCGTCCTATAAGAATGACCATAAAGATTTGCAGATATAAGCTTATAAAAGATAGATAGCGATTTAAGCTCTTGACCATGGGTGGAAAGATTTATGTAAAAGGTCTAACTTATTTGAAAAATATTCCTTCATCACCTGTGAATCATCCAACTCATTTCCTTAAATAGATCTTCAGAAACTTGACTGTTGTAAAGGAGAAGGTTGGAATTGATGCAAGAACGAGAGCAGCTTTGAATATAGAAGACCGTTGTGATTTCTATAGTTAGAGTGCATGCCTTTTGATTTGGCTTGAGCTGCTCCAATGTCATTCTTTTACAGAGAGGAAGATAAGCTGTGGTTTGAGATGTTTTTTCTTGATTTGGCTTGTCACAACTAGATAACCTACAGTGCTACTTATTGCCGAAAATGATGATTGAAATAAATTCGCACAATGAAAGCACGAGTGTAAATGTCATTTAGATACAAGTCACAAATCAATTTACCTTGAACAGATTTATGGCCTCTCTTTGTCTACATGTCTGTGAAAAGTCTCGAATGAACTTCCCTTTGATTCGTTCACTAATTGAGGCTTCGTGAATGTAATTTGTCCATAGTAAGTATTGAACAAAGTCTAATGGTGCAAATGAAGTAGAACTGGATTATCTCAGATGAATTCTTCTCTGCACCTTGTCTTTCCATTTCAACGAATTAGCTCTCCACTTCATCTTTTGATTTGTCCGTAGTATGTTACGGATGAATGTACTCGTGCAGTGAAGTTTATTTTGTTTGAGCAGCTACTTTGTTTGTGCAGCTTTGTCTATGCTCACTATGCCATTTCCTAATTTGTCTAAGCATAATGGTTAAAGACAAAGTTCCTCCTATTAGGCACATTTGTCTAAGCAGCAGGTTAGACAAAGTTCCACATTGTGTGCATTTGTCCGAGTGACTAATAAAGTTCGTCTTTGCAACTTCATTCTTGATTTGTCTGTTTTCGCTTAGACAAAGTTACTTCTACTTTATCCTTTCATCTTGCCTTCTTATCCTCGGACCAATTCTTTGTTCTAGTTTTATTACCTTCTTATCCTCATACGAATTCTTTCTTTTGGCTTTGTTAGTTAGATAAAGTATCTTCTCTTTATGCATGATTGTTTGAGCGACTATTTCTTTATCTTTCTTCTTTCTTCATTTTTTTGAGTGCTTAATGAAATTACTTCTTATTATTTTATCTCGAATAAACATTAATTGATAAATAATTCAAATTTCTTAGATGCAGTTTAAGCTTTCTAATTATGGCTTCATCTCCAACTGTTTCTGCATTTGTCTGTGAAACTTTCTCTCTAAATTTGACAAACAAAGCAAGCTCTCTTTGTTATGCATTTTGAAGCATTGTTTCTTCATTCTCTTCTTTTCTTCTTTTCTTATGAATTAGAGTCTTTAATTTAATTCTTCTGAAATGTAATCTACATATTTGATTTCTCTGGAATGTAGCAAATGATAGTTTGCAGATTGTTATCCTGCACTTGGGAAAATTTCTACTCTTGCCACATTATTATTTTTGAAATATATTATTTCCATAGAATGTATTTATCCTCAAATAATTCTCACATGATGTAAAGAAAGGATAACATACATCTTTATTTAGGCATATAATATGAAAACCCAATAAAGCATAGTGCCAATATATGATCCAACATATTAAAGAGTAATAATCAAAGTTAAGTGCATTATGGAGATAATATAGTCATTACAAGAACATACGCTTGCATAATTAAACTTTTATGATTATGCATACAATTCAGGCATTGTTATTAACAATTTAAGTACATATATTATTTCATCTTAATATAAGTTTTGTTATCAGCAAAATCATAATGAGCTTAACACCATGTGCTTAAAGCCATTGCAAAAGCTCTGATACTAATTCTAGGATCATAATCATAAACACAAGATTAACACACACATGATCAAAGACATAATTAAACACAAATAAGAGACATAAGATTTATGTGGAAAACCCTTCAACCTAGAATTTTGAACTCAACTCTATTTTTGTTATGCACTGTGCACAAGCAATTAGTTGGGCCCCACATGACAATACGTGGGTTTGCCTTCACATGGGAGGAAAACATCACCTAACAAGACCTTTTATAGAATCTCTGGATTTTATCATTGGAAGGGGTTCTTTCTTCTATCGGGCGCTTTGTGGCTAACTTCCAACTCTATGCTTAATTGAAGTATTCTACTTGCAAGCTTATTTTAGCTATTGGTTATCCTTGACCTATGTGGCAATAAGTATCTATGGACTTCATTGGACATCTTCTACCTTCGCATGGGAAGACCACGATTATAATAGTGGTGCATCATCTTTCTAAATATAGTCATTTCATAGCTCTAATCTACCCCTTTAATAATAACTCAAGTTTGTGAATTATCTTTCTAAATACTAGTCATTTCTTAGCTCTACTTTACCTTTTATAGCAGCTCTTTGCCCATCTATTTCTTCATGAGGTGGTTAAGTTCTAAAGTATTCCATCTTTCATTGTCTCTGATGGGGATTTAATGTTCCTAAGTACCTTTTGGCAAGAGCTACTTTAATTTTATGGTGCTACCTTACATCTTAGCATGGCCTACTATCCCTAGACAAATGGACAAACTAAAGTTGTTAACCTATGTTTGGAGACATGTTTACCGTGCTTTGCTCATGATAAACCCAAACAATGGGTTTATTGGCTACCTTAGGCTAAATTTTGGTTTAATATTTCTTACCATACTTCAGGTCCATCGTTTGTGGATGATGTGTCTATGTTATAATATAAATCCAAGTTTGTGTAGTCGCACACGTGAATGGATAAGCCTTATTTATAGTAGAACTTGTACATGTAAAGAGGATCCCTCTCTATATATATATGTTCTATGGTTATTCTTGAGAATCAATCAATCCTAGTCTTTAGGTATTTGGAACATGCAAACGGTGGGAGATTTTGATAGTTGATTCACAAGGCAAGAGAAAGGCTTGTAAAGCAAATCAATCAAATCTTGAAATCTTATGCTTCCATATAATAAGGTATGTATCTTATCTTCAATTATCTATGTGCTAATTCCCAACGATGATATTAGAGATTTTTTTATTTAGTTTCACCTAAATTAATACATGAAAAGTTTTTATTTTTAGGGGTTTTAGACTAATAATTTTTTAATTCTTAAAAAGATTAATTTATGATACAAGGAATTGAAAATTTAGAAAAATATGATTATTTTCTTCTTTAATATTGAGATGGGATTTAGCAGATGTGTTTAGGTTAATTATTCATATTTTTTCTATGTGACATAAAAAATGGAAGATTTTAACGAAACCCTAAAAAACTCAAAATTTCAGAAATTCTCCAAATAGTAGGATGTTTAAAATAAAATATAAAAATAAAAAAGAAGAATCTAGTGACTTCCATTTCACTAGATGAACACACCCAGCTGCACACCCATTATTCATGGCAAATGCCTATTCAAGGACATGCGTGGGTGAGCTTTGGCCGACCTAACACACTAACAACTAAGCACTATCCACACCTCCTTGTTTGTTCAACCCCACATGCCCAGTGCATTAGTCACCCAGTTGAATAGGCTAATCCAAAGGAAGGCCCAACACATTAACCTAGTTCCAGCTAATGAGTTAGGCTAACTTCCAACTAAGCCTAAGGTAGAATCATGCCAAGCTGGCTTGATCGAACTATGCACCGGTGAACTCAGCCCATGAAGTTAGCCTAGGATCTGGCCCATTGCGAGTGACCTAAGCATCCAACCTAGGCACATTGACAATGGCAATCAATCACCGGTCTAACGAGGCATGTAGATAGGTGAAAATGATTTGGCTTGATTTAACCCCTTAGAACTCATATTTTGATGATTAAATAGTCATTTTTTATATTTTTGGATGTTTGAACTTAGTGGAAGGGTCAGATTACCCAAAAGATTGATAGATCATGAGATATTAGTAAACAACTATGAAAGAATACATTTTTTTATTCAATTAAAATATTTAATGCATAATTTGATTTTATCTAATACTTAATACAGAATATTTGATTCATGTATTTACATAATATATGTAGTGTACAAATGAAATCAATATGCACATACATATACACAAAGACACATTATTATGTTTGGTTATGTTAATTTAGATTCTAACTAATTTTAACCTTTATGGTTTGATTGATTTAAAAGATCTATTTAATTGCATATTGAATATTAGCTTGATTATTTGTCAATTAGATGATATTTATGACATATTTTGTGTATGTGAATGTAACTTATGAGATTGAAGCCTTAGATATTTTTTTAATATGGATTGGATAAATGTGAATGGAATATTTATATGAATGTGATTAATTACATTTTGTGGAGAATGGAAATAGTTTCCATATTTTATTTTAAAGCAAGATAGATAATAAAATTTTCATTTACATGATAGGAAATGATTATTAGCATTTTCAACGTGACATTTTTGATCTTATTATGTAAATGAAAATTTTCAAGGTCTTCTTGAACTTAAAATAAAATAATATTTTAGATATGTGCCTGATAAGTTTCACATTAAGTGTAATGAATCATGTCCTCAAAAAGCATCATAGTAGAACTTATTAAAGGCAAGAAGTTAGATAGAACAACTATGACATGTGGCACAAAAAGGATCAATGCCTTATCAATAAGAATGAGTTGCTCTATCATTTAACAAATACTATAGTCTAACCTAAAGAAAGCACCCGAATCCAACATCATCATGACCAACAAGCCTATGAGGCATAGTATAAAAAGGATCGTAATGCTCACTTTACCAGTTTGAACTACATGCATGATGATTTGATCAGGGAATTTGATCATTTACTAACTGGTAAAGAGATATGGGATCAATTAAAAATAAAATGTGATGGGATAACAGCAAATAGACTGTGTGCGTGATGTTGAGGTTCAATCAATATGTTATGGATCCTAAAAATTCAATGGCTGAACATCTTTGGGTGATGTTGGCTATTATAAAGGAAATGAAAGCAAGTAGTAATGATCTCATAGATAAGCAAAAGTTCTAGCAGTCATCAGATCCCTACTTGAACCTTATGGAGTCAGGTGAAACTTGTGCTCATGCACAATGAGGGAATTAACAAATTTTCAGATATATCCTATCACCTAGAACTTGAAGTAGAGCATATAAATGCAAACCATAGTGTTGCTCTTATCGCTCAAACTGGACAACATTAGGAAAATAGACCCCAACATAAAATCCAAAGCTTGACAAGAAATAACAAAAAAGCAAATTTCTCAAAACAAGAAAATCATCAAGCATCATAAAGGAAAGCTTACAAGAACAAAAGATAAAGTCAAACTCAAATATTATAATTATGGACAGAAAGGTCACTTTGTTTGGGAATGTCTTGAGCAGAAAAAGGTGCATCTTGACCTTGGTCCTACAAAAATTTTAGTCTGTTGGCATATGTTTGTGGCTCATTCTCAAATTGGTTGGATTGTAGACACATAAGTAACTAAACACAAAGCATGTGATCATTCTGGATTTGTATATTACCATTAGATCCCAGTATATAGACATTATACCATGGTGGAGAATAAGAATAAGAAGAGGTTATAAAAGTTGAAACTTATCAACTTAAGCTACATAATGGGTGCACTCTTATCCTGCATGATGTGCTTAATGCACAAATAATCTTTTTATGCTTGATTTAAATATAAATATTTATAGTGATTTTGTAACTTATGTTGGTTCTTCTTCTTCTTCTTTTGTTCTTGTCGTTGTGTCTAAATTCATTAAATAACATGCTTGATTAAGACACATTGGATAAGATAGGATGAATAGATTAGCTAGAGAAGGACTCTTAGGCTCTCTCGCTAAAGTATTCTTACCTATCTATGAGCCTTATTTAGAAAGCATAGTATATAGAAAGCCTTTTGATAAGGCTACAAGGGCTATTCATCCTCTAGAATTAATTCATTCTAATATTTGTGGACTTATGAATGTTAAAGCATGTCATGGTGCATCTCATTTTATAACATTCATAAATGATAATTCATATTATTGCTCAGTATATCTATTATTACATTGATTTGAAGCTTTAATTTGTTTTAAACACTTTGTAATAAAGGTAGAAAATCAGTAAGAGATGAACTTAAAGGTTCTTCAAACTGATAGAGGCTAAGAATATTTGTCTGATCAGTTCAGAGTATATTGAGAGGCAAAATGCATAATAAGGTAGTCAATAATTCTAAATACTTTGCAACAAAATGGTATTACAGAGCAGATGAATCATACTCTTTTCAAGATGATTAGGTTGATTGATGGTTCACATTATACTTCCTTACAAGTGCACTGTAACGCCCTGTATGCCTGGGGCCGCTAGTCCATTTTACACCATAAATCCACATGATCATACTATAATTTTCCCACCTCCAAGGTGGGTTGCTTTGATATTTTTTTTAGTTGACCTAATTTCTACAAAAAATTGGATAGTCTCCCTTGAAAATAGGGCTATCCACCTAGGTACAAACATTCATCATATATTATGGTACATTTTTTCATTATAATTCATAAAAGTAAGAAATTACACACTTTGATATTTCTTCAGTCATCCACACAATATCCTTATAATTCCCTAGGCTCCCCTAGGACCGCACTGCATCATGATGATAATGAATCCACCACACAACCATACAATTTCCATTCCAAATACACAATACACCTCACACTGTAATATTACATCGGTATGACTATAAATTATAATTATACATTATGAGACATAAATTAATTATAATTAAAATATAAATAAGATGAAAATTTTCCAATTATCATACAAAAAAAATACAAATTCAACTATTATACTTTCTTACTAATCTTGTTTCTTTCGGACTTGACCTGTTAACTAAAAAAAAATAAAACAATGGTGAGTCTAAATAGACTCCGTAAGTAGACTGCGTGGTAATCAATAATTTAATAAAAATCAATAAAATCTCATCCATCCAAGTAAATAGGGATCCATAAGGTATCCCACACACTAATCCAAATAGATACGTTTTCAAAATCAATACAACATCTCAACATGTCACAACATGAAGAATATAACATTAATTGCACATTCTAAAGTAAATTATATGCTCTAGGATAATCACTTATCCCAAATCACATATATACATAACATATATGCATATATTACAATTTACATTCATGGGATAACTATGATCCTTTAATTTAGACATCCATATACTAGAATAACAATAGCAATTCAGACAATGCTGTATTATGTAACAATCAAAGACATGCCCACATCATAGCATTTTGGGATTTTTACTAATCCTAATTCTCATACATATTCACACTATATGAAATAAGAAATGAGATATTTATAATCCCATCTAAGTCACATACATAATTATTAATCCATATATTCATATATAAGAACATTATCAAATCACTTAGGGGATAATCACTATTCCCACCCAATCACACAGGCAACCATGCATAGCCTACTTACCTTAGAATAATCTGCTTCATACTCCACATCTTTTCAAACTTGATTTGTCGCCCCCATGCCAAAAAATCCTACACATATCACATGAATCCCATATCTTATTTACATATACATATAAATAAATAATTTTTATTAATATAATGAAGCATATAATTAGATTTTTCAACCTAATGCATCTCATTGCATTTCACGTAATTTTATTTTTGCACTGTCATCATTCACACCACTCTTCAACCATTCCACACACTCCTCCCCAAGAGGCACACAAATTAGAACACTACCCTTTCACTCTTCAACGCGTCAGATCCATCCTGACACTCTTGGCTAGAAGCCTGCCAGGCCCACATAGCCATACTACTGTATGTAGTGGCACCCCACCCTCATCGCCTCACGAGAGTATTGATTCTCCATAAACACACCTATACAAGTTACTCAGGCCAATCATAGCAATCAGGCCATCTAGGCTAATAGCAACACCCGGTCGTGCCAACAGCCAACACAACCACCCATTGGCCAACTAGGTCACTCCTCACCTCATGACATACGTAGTTTGGCTCCATGGCCATCATAAAATACATATGTGAGCCATGGCTCTGCACCAACTAGGCATCAAAACCAGAATTTACTAGCACTCCCAGGGGCATAAAATACATATACACAATTTTTTTAAAATATAATTCTTATTTTCTAGTTTATAAATATCCAATTGACCTAAAACATTTTTTGTACATTTTCAATAATATGAAAAATATTTGATCCCAATTTTAGGTTAAAATAATGTAAATTAAGAAATTTAAAATTAAAATATAAAATTATAAATAAAAACTATTAGATGGAATTATACATCTTATTTTCCCCTTAAAATATTTTTGTAAATTAAAAATAATATAATATAAGTTTTGGAGAAATTTCAGCATAAAATAAGTTAAAATTTGAAGAGTAAAAATAAAACAAAATTTTAAAAAGAGTGGAACGCTATCAACATCTCTTTTTCAGAGTATTTAATGTTCAGAATTGTTTGAGGGATCAAATGGTGTAATTTGTTCATAAAATTTGATATGCTAGTATTCAGTTATATATATTTTAGCTCCATAGTTTTATTTTTGTAAAATAACATCAGTAAATTAGTTTTTAAGAAACCTCAAGAGGGGTACTTGGTAAGGCGTTCTGTCAATGCACTGGTCATTCGAATTCTATCAGTCCTTAATCACCTTCCACCATTTTAGCCCTATACAGTAAGGAATTTAAATTTAATTTAGCAAATACCCCATTTAATATTCTATTTATTGCACACTAGCTATCCATTTAAATTCATCATCTAATTGCCATCTATTTGGCTCTACTAACTACCCTATTAAAGACTTGATTAAGTCATGATTACCCTCCTACAATTAGGCTTAATTACCTATTTTAATTCAAAATAATTCTAGCCCAAATAGCTAAGTGGACAACAGGGCATTCCATTGAGTTTTTCAGCATGCTATAATTCATTTCCATTAAATCCAATCCTTCTCTCAACTTAATTAAACATCAATCATGCCAAAGTACCATTAATCACAACCCTTAATCATGCTAAAAAAATTTTAGTAGACCCTAATTTCCTAGGTTTAATCTCATCTACATGATTTAATTTATTAATAACTAAATAACTCCCAATACATGATCAAAAACTTAAATTCATAAACTTCATACCTGAATTGGCTAATTTGCTTGATGGGTCCCACCCACAGTAGCTCCCTCTTCATTTTTTGTAGCCTTAGTATACTTTAATTAAGGGGATTTAAGATGTAGTGGGTTACATACCTCATTTATAGGCATTCCCTACAATTTCTCCGAACCAAATTGGGCTGAAATCCTCACTTAGAAGGCTTGAGATGCTTGGGGAAGGGAAAGCCACCTTGAGGAGGTGCTTGGACGTTGGAAGGAGATGGGTATAGCTGATATTTATATTAATTTTTCATTGGTAGTCCATGCTCCCACTTAATTCTATACACATGCATCTATCTTTGATTTTCAAAATCCTTTCTGGTTCTCATATTTGGCACATGTAAATCATTTATTTAATAAATCACATGTCCAAATTAATTATCCATCCATTTAATATAATCTTTATATAATTTTATTATTTATTTATCAATTAAATTTGATTTTAACTAAAATTTGCCAAAAATTATGGGCAACTTAAATTTTCAGCTTTTCACATGCAATTTTTGATTTTTCTTCACTTATAAATCATCAAATATTATATGTCCTCATCATTCTCACATTAATATTTTTTCCATCCATTTTTACTATTTTCTATAATAAAATTTAATATTTTCCCGAAGTTACACCTTTGCCATTTCACCGCTTTAAATTCATTTACTTTTTTACTTAAATCATTTATTTAACATACTTTAATATATTCCCAACCTCATCATCATGTTTATATTAATAGTTCACTCGATTCTATAAGTTTTTCATGATGAATTTCTCAAAATTTTAATTATACTCCAATATACTTCATGCCAAACTGGCAAAAATTAATAAAATATTAAAACTCACTTATCTGAAATTTTTAGGGCCTTACATTAACCAATTTTTCTATGATGGAATGACACAACTATCCAAGCTATGGTTGACAATGTTGCAAGTGGAGCCATGGGAGAAAAGACTCAGAAGAAGCTTATGAGCTATATAAGATGTTGGGAGCAAATTCTCAGTAGAAGAGTGTAAGAAGTAGATCTAGAGGATTTCATGAAGTAAACTCTAACTCAGATCAATCAATACAGATGTCCAAGAAGGCTAAGTAGATGAAGGCTACGTGCTCCATGATGGTGCACTTGAAGCAACCACAACCTGCTACAACAGAGGTTTGTTCTTTTTGTGGTAATTCAGGACATTCACCTAATATTTTTCCTTCAAATAAACATTTTGCAGGTGATGCTGAGCAAGATAATGCAATGAACGTCTACAACTAGAGACCATGGAATGACCCTTACTCAAACACTGACAATCCTGGTTGGAGAAATCATCCTAATTTCTCTTGTAACAATGAAAGAAATCAGAGTCATTTCAACCTCAACTAAAGAAGCCTACGCTTGAAGAAACCATGAAGAGTTTCATTCAAATAACTCAAACCTAGTCAAGAATAATGTAGCCAAATTCCAAAACATTAATTCCAGGTTCCATAACATGGAGGCATACATAAAAAGATGGAAACTCAATTAGGACAAATTATGGAAGTAGTATAGAGCCACACACATGGGACATTGCATAGCCAACCAGAGCAAGCAAAAGCAATAATGACACTGAGGAGTGGAAAGATAATTGATAATATGGTTGGAGTAGAAACTGATAGTTCAATTATTTCTGTAGGATTGGAGAAAGGGAAGAAAAAAGCTAAGGAGGAAGTGCATCTGAAGAAGGCAGTGTTTCCAATAGTAGACCCTCCTGTTAACTATAAAGCACCCCCACCGTATGATCCCTTTATCCTTATTCTAGGAAGGTTGAAGCAAAGAAAATTTGATAAATCATTTTTTGACATTTATGATATCCTTTCCAAGGTTAATGTCAATTTTCCTTTGCTTAAATGATAATGAACATGCCGGCTTATGCTAAATTTCTGAAAGAACTAAACACAGGGAATAGTAACTATGAGTCACATGAGAAAGTTCTAGTCTCAAAGATAGCCAATGCAGTTTTACAAACAAACCTTCCCCCAAAACTCAAGAATATAGGTAGTTTCAATATTTCAATCACTATTGGAGGAACAAACAAGGTAAAGGCAATGCGAGAATTTGGTGCCAGCATTAATTTGATGCCTTATTCTTTTATACACAACTTCAATTGGGAGAATTGAAATCCAGTACAATGTCTCTACAACTTGAACACAGATTAGTTATATATCTTATAGGCATTGTAGAAGACATTCTTATGCAGATTGAGAAACTGATTATTCCTGCAGATTTCATTGTGCTCGACATAGAAAGATAAATGATTTCAGAAAGAGAAGTGCCTATTCTTCTAGGATGCCTTTTTATGGCAACCACTAAGACAATCATAGATGTACAAAATGGGAAGTAGAAGATGACTATCTTAGATGAAACTGTGGAATTTTTTATTTATAATTCTTTATCATTATCTTTAGATTCTAGTGGATGTTTTCAATTTGATGAATTGGACTCACTTATTTTATCAACTTTTATGTAGGAGGAGACAACTGATAACTAGAATTGGTGCTCCCTATGGATGGACTGGAGGAGGATGAAGAGATGATGAATTTGAAAGTTGAACTTGATACAGCAGAGCAAGTCAAAGAAGGAAAATTTTCCAATGAAGGGATGTCATATGTGAACCTAGAAGTAGAACAACCATCTGTCACATCACCCCAACTAGAATTGAAATAATTACCTAAGAACTTAAAGTATGTATTTCTTCCTGAAAATAATACTTTTCCAGTGATTATTGCTTTTGATTTGTCTGTTGATGAAAAACTTAAGCTGATGAATGTATTGAAAGAGTACAAAGGGGCTATAGGGTGGACCTTAGTAGACATCAAGGGAATTAACCCCACTGTGTGCATACACAAAATTTTGTTGGAAGATGATGCAAAGACTCCCAGAGAAGCTCAGAGGAGACTTAACCCACATATGAAGGAATCTGTGAAAATAGAGGTGATCAAGTTGTTGGATGCAGGTATTATCTATCTAATCTCTGATAGCAAATGTGTAAGTCTAATGCATGTGGTGCTAAAGAAGTCTGATATTTCTATTGTAAAAAATGAACATGATGAATTGGTGCCAATGCAAATGATTACAAGGTGGCGCATGTGCATTAACTATAGGAAACTCAATGCAGTCATAAGAAAGGATCACGTTTCCCTTCCTTTTATTGATCAAATGCTTGAAAGGTGGGTAGGTCATGCTTACTACTATTTTCTAGATAGTTTTTCAAGTTATAATCAAGTTCCAATTGCCTCAAAAGATCAGGAGAAAACCATTTTTACCTACCCATTCGAAACATTTGTGTATCAGAGGATGTCATTAAGTTTGTGCAATGCCCTTGCAACTTTTCAAAGGTGTACGATATCCATCTTTTTTAACATAATTGAAAGTTTATTGAGGTGTTTATAGATGATTTTTCTATTTTTGGAGACTCATTTGATGATTGCCTTCATAACTTATGATCAGTGCTTAGAAGATGTATGGAAATGAATTTGACACTAAGTTGGAAGAAGTGCCACTTCTTAGTGAAGTAGGGAATTGTGCTTGGGCATATTATTTCAAGTAAAGGCATTAAGGTGGATAAGGTAAAATTTGAATTGATAGCAAAGTTGTCATCACCATTTTAATCAAGAGAATTAAAAGCTTTCTTGGTCATGTAGGTTTTTACTGACAATTTATTAAAGATTTCTTAAAAATTTCTAGACCACTCTATAACTTGTTAGCTAAGGATGAAACTTTTTGCTTTGATGAGAGTGCCTTGTAGCCTTAAATATTTTGAAAGAAAAATTGACATTAGAAAAATTGACATCAACTCTTATTCTAACAGTTCCTTATTGGTCTCTTCCATTTGAACTCATGTGTGATACATAAAACTTTACTGTCAGTGCTATTCTAGGATAGAGAGTAGAAAAGTTACCTCATGTTATTCATTATGCAAGTAGGACTCTAAATGAAGCACAATTGAATTATTCTACCACTGAAAAAGAGTTGCTTGCTACTATGTTTGCTTTGGAAAAATTTTGTTCTTACTTGATTGGTTCGAAGGTAATTGTTTATTTAGACCATGCTACATTAAGATATTTGCTAACAAAAAAGGGTGCGAAGCCCATATTGATCAAGTGGATTTTATTGTTGCAAGAGTTCAATCTAACAATCAAGGATAAGAAGGGCTGTGAGAATATTGTAGCAGATCATCTATTCGGACTGGTGGAAGAAACTGATCTTGTATATAGCTGCTGTCCATGGGATTTTAGGGCTGAAAAACTTAGAAATTAAGCAAGGTAATTAAGCCAAGTGATAAGGGGATAACCATGGCTTAATTACCCTCCTGTTATGGTAGCTAATGGACCCAAACAGTTAGTGCATTGAATGTCAATCAAGTGGACAACTAGCTTATGCATTAAGTATGTTAACTGATAGAATTTAATATAAATTTTCTATTAACCAGGTTGTGATTTTGGAGAGTGATTAAGGGCTCATTAAAGGGTGTATCCTGAAGTTCAGGGCTATTGCAAATCAACCAAATTAACAAGGTAAGCAGGTGTTTTATTTGAGTTCAGTTTGGACAGTTAGCTTTTGTAATTTTGGGCACTTTTATTGAATAATTTTAGATATGTTGTATATTAATTTAAATATTTTTTTATGCCTCATGTAACCATGATTAATTTCATTAATTATAATTTGTATTTTGCATTGAGAAATTAGTGAAAACAGATGGAATTTTTCATTAAACACATGAACAGGACATTGCAATTAAGGCTTATCAAGTACCCCTTTTGACTTTGATTAAAATATAATTAAATAATTTAATTTTACAAAAATAAAAATATTCGCATGTTTTATACATGTTAGAATAGAAATTGGAAAATTTGGGTGTAAAAATTTAAACATTAATAGGTCCAAAAAATTCAGGGAAGTAAATACCCAAAAATTCACAGGCTGACCATTTTACCAATTTTTGTTGATTTTCGTATTTTATTTTTCATTCCATCAAATGAAGTCATTTTGACTTGAACATTTTCCAAAAATCATATTATGTTAACTTTCATCTATGGAAAAATTTTCAGATGAAACTTAATAGTAACATTTCATAAATAAGTTTTATTTTATATTTTTGTATCTTATTTTTTATTTGCTCAATTTAAATTATTTATATCTGATATTTTGGTCATGAAATTTTCATAGTATATGGAACTTACAGAAAAATTTTATCAAATTTAGATGGATAAATTATAAAATAAAGAATTTTATTTTAGAATTTTTGTATATATGTTTTAACCCCGAGAGTATTGGTATTTTTGACTTTTGGTGCCTGGTTGGCATGGAGCCCTATGTGGCTCATATATTCATTTTATGATGGCCATGACGCTGGCATGTATCTACCATGTGGCGAGGAGTGACCTCGTTAACCAAGAGGCGGTTGCTGGGTAGCCGGTGTGGCTGGGGGTTGTTATTGGCCTGGATAGCCTATGTTCTTTGATTTGACCTGAGTAATTGATATAGGCACATTTAGTAATGAACTAGTACTCTTGTGAGACTTATGAGGGAGGGGTGCCACTATATATAGCATTATGGCTATGTGGGCCTAACAGACTTCTAGCAAGGATGGACCTGACGCACTGCAGAGTAAAAGGGTACTATTTTGGATTTGGTGTACTGCCTAGGGTGGAGAAGGTGGATAATGGTAGTGCAAAAATAAAATTATGTAAAATGCAATGAGAGCATTAGGTTGAAAATTTTGATTATTATGCTTCATTATATTAATGAAAATTGTTTATGTATAT
>JAYJMB010032567.1:0-35556 GCA_036873735.1 Pouteria campechiana
ACCCTTACTCACACTACTACAGAAAATTAGATTGGAGCAAGGTTCTAAATTTGGGTGCCCACGACAGCACCACCATGCATAATGTTTGATAAGTGTAAATTCTGAAATTGGAGTAACCCTTGTAATGGACAGGTTGTTACTTGAGTTTTGGGTGATATTAATGTTATTAAATGATCATTTAATATGATTAAACATAAGACTAATTGAAAGTTTAAAGTGATTTAGGATGCAAAGGGAACACCTCATAATTTCAGAGTAAGTTTATGCGTTAGACATTAACATATGATGAATAAAAACTGAACATGACAATGGGGTCATTTGTGCTCTATTTTTGACATATTTATGGACTAACAAAGAAAAATGTTTCAACATGAAAGTTGTAATCTTGAAATTGTCTGTCCAATGGAATAAAAATTATTCAATTTGGAGTTTATATGAGAAAGTTATGATTAATACACCAAAACTGTTATGCATGCTAAAAATAACAAGATGAATGAGATGAGTCAACTTTATCTACCCGTTTAACGTATTTGTAGGATTATTTTGGAAAAGTGGTTAAGATAAAAGTTTTATCCCTAGAAGTTATCATTCTAATTCCTCCAAAATTAAGTGATTTGGATATCATACGAGGGATATATGGCTAAAATACAAAATCTGCTCTTGGAAGGAGGTATGGAAGGAGGCTACTATACCGGTTGGGGTGGGATCCAAGGTCATATACCTTGCTATCCATTAGTAGATGGTATGTAAGGAGGTAGCCATACTAGTTGTGGTCATAGGTGGTATGGTAGGTAGTATGCCAGGCGCCTGCAGTATGTTGGTTGTGCAACTTTATAAGTCCGACCCTGTTCTATTTCAGCTCATTCTATCCCATTTCTCCCCAAACATTTTCCCTAAACCATTTAGGCTAAATTCATATGATTTTTGCTAGAAAACAAGAGGGTTTAAGTAAAAAGTCACTCAAGCATGCCTTTAGACTTGGATTTTTTGGAATTCTGATGGTGGATGAAGGAAGGAAATCTGACTCTTGCAAATGGAGCAAGCTAATGAGAGTTTTGGACTTGAATCCTTGCTCAAGGGAAGAGGCCACCCCAAAATATGTCGGTAAGCCATGTTTCCCTAATCGAAATTTCATTTTTGGCTTGTTAGGGATTTTGGAAACATCAAAAAATGGTGGAATGGATGTGGGATTCAAGGGGGAAAGTGAGTAATGAGTTAATTAGCTTGCTTTAAGGTTAATCGAGCATGAGAAACCTTGATTTATGTTGGCTAGGGTTTCATGAATAGTAATTTTGGGGAAAATGGTATAATTGCTTTAAGAAAAATGAAGGTAAATGTTTAAATGCATGATTATGATGTTTTGAGGCTTAATTGGGTTGATTTGGATTGGTGAAATTGAATAATTGACTATGCCCTAATAAGGGGTTAAAGAGATTTTTTGTGTTAGGCCATGTGAACAACTAATTGATGGGATTAAATGTTTAAATAGATTGTTATTGAAGTTAATTACATGTCAGTTATATTGTATGATGAGTTTATGTAATTGGAAGTGAGATTCCTTATGAACACTTGCTGTGTATATTAGATTTTGACTATCTTATATAGTATGGATATGAATGGCCTATATGGCTTTGTTGTGATAAAAGAGCTTAAGGTGTTTATATCGAAAAATGATATGAACCATGATAGAATGATATAGATTGTATAATGAATGAGGAAGGTGTGCTTCATAATTATATATATGACTACATGACTTATACGATTAAGGAAATAATTAGCAATGAATGAAGATTTGATAAGCTCACTAATTGGAAAAGTATAAGAGAAGTAATTGTTTGGCATGATATAGTCGAGTGAAATCATCTTGTAATTGAATGGGACTATTGCCCTGTACAGAAAGATCTGAGAAGGATGAAAAGGCAAAGTGCTAGAGGAATATTTTGGAACTAAGAGCCCAAGGTAAGTAGGTGCCCCTTGTCCTGTGTGAAGTATGATTGGTTGGGGATGATAAATATCCCATTGATTTGAATCTGGGCTTATTTATTTTGATTGGGGATATTGGATATACTATATTTGTTAATGAGTGATGTTCATTTGATTTGTTAGGGACAATGGATATCCCTTGGATTAAAATAGTTAATATTTTGATTAGATATGAATGTCCAATATCAGTGATAAAGATTATCCCTTTGTTATATGTTAAAATTGAGGATTGGTAGATTAGATGGGAATGATTGCAATTCTCTATATTGGTATTAATTAATGAATCTATATTATTTGTCATTGACATGGTTATATAATTGGAGTGATGATAATTATAGTTAAATGTCATTGGATTTGTTGAATTAATGATTGCCTTATAGTATGACTAGATTAATATGTCTTTGATCATGATTGAATTGAAATAAGATATTATGAATTGATTACTCATTTTTATTACTTGTGCCTACTTACTGAGTTTCTCGGACTCACACCTTATTTAAGTTTTTCATTGATAGGTCAAGGAAAGGATTTTTGAGAAGGACTGAAGACTTATGATATATGTGGAGTGGGGTTGGTACCGCTTTGTGTGTATTTGTGCAATGATAATATCATTATATAATTGTAATTGAAAATTATAATGTTATATATTAATGTAATCACATGGCATGTCATGATAGAAATAAATGTATATGATATTTATATGGATTTGTTTTTTGCCATCTTGGGGGTGAAGTAGTTTCCAAGCTATGGATAAAAATGGGCCAACTTAGTGAGTTTTGTTAATACTTTAGGATTTTAATTCAATGTTTATATTTGATGATAAATGTACAATATCATATTTAAATTAAGAATCTATTTGATAAGTGATGTGCATCAGGTTTTCAATATTAATAATACAAGGTCGACTCTGCCAAAATTTTGCCAGAATATTTTCTTAAATTGGGATTTTATAATGGAAATATAGACCTTAGGGTGAAGTAATCTGGAATGGGACCCGAGTACCCCCACCCTAAAATCGGGCAAAATTAGGTGAAATATAGTGCTAAATGGTAGGTTACCTCAAAAAGCGGGGCAAGATAGAGTGTTATCAGAGCCACTAAGTTATCTGTGTGATAAGTTTAAGTTAAGAGATGAGTCCAGAATCATGATGGAATTGGATTTTGGAAGAAATAGAAAGTGATATGCCAATACGAGTGTATGAACTTATGAGAATTGTGGAAGAACATAATAATAAAAGAGAGCTGTCATTGGTGTACTGAAGGCATGAGTTAGGGAATAGAGGCACTTGGAATATTTGTATAAATGTCAATTGGTATGAGTTTTATTCATATGAATAGTTAGGGTATGACCTAGATGATTTTGATATGAAAGGCATTTGATGATAGCATAAGGATTATTTAATTATGTATATAATTGATGATATGAAATTTCTTATGATCAAAGTAGCTTCGGGAAGCACAATATGCTTATATTAATCTTGTTTGAATAATTAATTTTTTATTACTTTATAATGTATGTGAATTTGAAATGATGAAACTAAGTAAGTTTCATGAATAAGTGTTGGTAATTGAATAAAGTTTGATTATTTAAGCAAATTATGATAGAATTGTTGGGTTACTTTGATCAAAATGGTTGTGTGAATATTGAATTGTTTGACTGAATATATGTGTGGAATTTTGAATGTTGCTTCATGTGTTTTATGATTATAGTTGGCTGTTGTAAATGATGATATGTCAATGACTGTATTATTGAATAACTTTGCTCGTGAGTAATTGGATTGAATGAATTATTGGATAGGGATAGTAACCATCCCATTTGTTTGATTCCATGAGACTATTGTAAGTAATGTGCTAATGTTATGAATTGGAAAGATAAAAGTTTTGTATTTTGGGTATTTGTTTGTAAGTTGTTTATTTGGCTATTTGTTAAATTGTAACATTATTATGATATTGTATTATTTGATATGCCTCATGAGGCATTTGGGTTGTTGATGGTAGGATGATTAGAGATTTATATGATGTCGAGATGGCATGAGAATGTTGATATGGAGGAAACTCGGCTTGGTTTAAATTTGGTTATTTGAATAAAGTTTGGCCATTGAGTTATTTCATAAATTGGATATTTGGTTATTAGATTGAGGTTGGCCATTTGATTATTTATGAGGTTTAGATATTTGGTTATTTGATATTGGTTATTTGACTAAGGCTTGGAGGCATTATCGTGGTTCATGCTTGGATTTGGATGCCTCTTGGTATTGAATTACTATGTATTTGGGATTTGGATGCCTACTAGAATTGATCGCTACGTATTTTGGGATTTGGATACCTACCAAGCTAGTTCATTTGGTTATTTCGAACCCCCACCCTTCTCCAGGCTTTGTTTATTTGATGCCGCCTTTCATGACGTAGAGGTCTAATCAGCTTATTGTGGGACTCCTTTGCTATTTAGTAGGTGTGGGTAGAGAACTTGTAATCCTTGGGTTGCAATAATAGCTAGGTACAAAAAATGACATTGATTATGTTGTGATGGATTTGGTAACATTCATAGTCAAGACTGTAGGGATGGACTGGATCACAACGACATTGTAAGCCAGTTGAGTTCACTTGATAGTGGTTGCCACTTGATTTTATTTAGATCACCTTATTTGACAATGGTTGCCACTTCATTGTGGTTTAGATTACCTTGTTTCATAGTGGTTTCGACTTGATTCTGGTTTAGACCACTTTGTTTACCCATTTGATTGTGGCTGCCACTTAAGTATGGTTTAGACCCTTGGTTGATTGTGGTTAGCACTTACATGTGGTTTAGACCACTTTATTGTAACCTCCCGAGCATGATAATGATTGATAACATGCTAGATTTGATGGATGATTGAGAATAAAAATATGGATATAGGTATGATGAGATAGAGATGAGGATGACTCAAATATGAGTAGAGTTAAATTGAGATGAGTCATAGTTTAATAGACTTTTAGTTCAAATTTTTATTATTATTTATATTGGATGATTGATTGATGAAATTGGATGTACTGTGTTATGTTGTGATTCCCAGATGTGATGTAGGAATTTTGAGTGTTTACTGAATTTTATAGATGCTATTAAGTATTATAAAGGATGGCATGACCATTTATCATTAAATAACTTTGCGTGTGAGTATTTTAATTGAATAAATTGTAAATAGGGAGAGCAAATATCTCATTTGTTTATCCAAAGATTTGAAAATTTGCAAATGTGGTTGAGATTGAATTGCTTGATGTTTTAAAATGAGTATACAATATGATGTACAAAATAGAACAATGTAGCATGTAGCATGAGATTAAGTTAATTGACAAGTTTAAGAAAATAATAAGAATTAAATATTACTGTAAGTATTGAGGATGAAACGTTTTCTAAGGAAGGGAGTATGTAACACCTATGTTGTTGAAATTTGGGGAAAAAATTTCACATTTCAGTAAGGAGAGGAATTGAGGTGATACACTATATTTTGTAAAGAAATTGCTATGGACAACTGGATGGAGTGACAGGAGCTCAAGTAATGATTTTAATAAAAGTCATGTACATGACTTAAATGACTAATGTAGCATGATTATTATGTATAATGTGATGTGTATGAGATATCAAATTGAAATTTTGAGATAATATTAGAATTTTGAACAATTGAGTTAAATTTTTAGGTAAAAAGAACTCAATGGGAGATTTTTGGCAATTAAATCCAAATAAAGTGGTGATTAGCTTGAAAATGCCCTCTTTCATACATGTGATGTAAGTGGTGTGATTATTAGTAGATTTGAAGTGTTCTATGTGAAATGGGACTATGCATGATGTTTCATAAGCGTAAATTCTGAAATTTGAGTAACACTTATAATGGATGGGTTGTTACTTGAGTTTAGGATGATATTAATGTTATTAAATGATCATTTAGGGTGATTAAACATAAGATTAATTGAAATTGTAAAGTGATTTAGGATGCAAAGGAAACACCCCATAATTTTGGAGTTAGTTTATGTGTTAAACATTAACATGTGACGAATGGAAACTAAACATGATAATGGGGTCACTTGTGCTCCATGTTTGACATATTTATGGACTTATTTAGAAGCATTTTTCAACATGAAAATTGTAACTCTTGAAATTATCTACCCAATGAAATAAAAATTAATTAATTTGGAGTTCATATGAGTAAGTTATAATTAATACACCAAAACTATTCTGCATGCTAAAAAATAACAAGATGAACTATATGGCTCAAATTTATCTAAACTTTTGAAATCTTTGTGGGATTAGTTTGCAAAATTAGTTAACACAAAATTTTTTTGAAATCTTTGTGGGATTAGTTTGCAAAATTAGTTAACACAAAATTTTTATACCTAGAAGTTATCGTTCTATGCCTTAAAAATCAAGCAATTTGGATATTGTATGAGGAAGATATAGCTAAAATATGAAAATTATTCTTGGAGTTGCCATACCGGCTATGATCGAATCCAAGGGCATATACCTTGTTATCCATTGGTAAGATGTATGGCAGGTGGCTACCATACTGGCTGCAGTCATAGATGGTATGGAAGGCAGTATGCCAAGAGCCTGTCGTATGTCGGTGGTGCAACTTTATAAGTCCAACCCCATTATGTTTCAACCCATCCACTCCCATTTCTCCCCAAACTTTTGCCCTAACCCTGTTTATACTAAAGTCATGTGATTTTTGCTAGAAAACAAGAATGTTGAAGGAAAAAATCACTCAATCATGCCTCTAAGCTTGGATTTTTTGGAATTCAGACGGTGGATGAAGGAAGGAAATCTGATTCCTACAACTGGAGCAAGCTATTAGGAGTTTTGGACTTGAATCCTTGCTCAAGGGAAGAAGTCACGTCTAAATATGTAGGTAAGCCATGTTTCCCTAATTGAAATTTCATTTTTGGCTTGTTAGGGTTTTTGGAAACATTGAAAAATGGTGGAAGGGATGTCGGATACAAGGGGGAAAGTGAGCAATGAGTTAATTTGCTTCAATGCTTAATTGGGCAAGAGAAATCTTGATTTATGTTGGCTAGGGTTTCATGAATAGTATTTTTGGGAAAATGGTATAATTGCTTTAAGAAACATGAGGGTAAGTGTTTAAATGTATGACTATGATGTTTTGAGGCTTAATTGGGTCAATTTGGATAAGTAAAATCAAATAATTCACTATGCCCTAATCATGGGTTAAAGAGAATTTTTGTGTTGGGCCATGTGAATAACAAATTGATGGGATTAAACATTTAAATAGCTTGTTATTGAAGTTAATTACATGTCAATTATATTGTATGATGAGTTCATGTGATTGGAAGTGAGATTTATTAAGAACACTTGTTGAATATATTAGATTTTGACTATTCTTACATAGTATAGATATGAATGGCCTATATGGCTTTGTTGTGATAAGATAAGTTAGGGCGTTTATATTGAAAAATAATATGAACTATGATAGAATGATATAGATTGTATAGTGAATGAGGAAGGTATGCATCATGATTATATATATGACTACATGACTTATACGCTTAAGGAAATAATTAGCAATGATTGAGGATTTGATTACCTCGTTGATTAGAAATGTATAAGAGAAATAATTGTTTAGCTTGATATATTTGAGTGAAGTCATCTTGTAATTGAATGGGACTATTGCCCTATACAAGATGATTTGAGAAGGATGAAAAGGTAAAGAGCTGGAGGAATGGTGTCATGCCCCGCCTTCCGAAGCATGGCCTACCATTATCTAAGCAAATTCACCTAATTTTTCCCACTTTTAGGGTGGGGTGTTTTGCCCAAAATTTGGTAGAGCCTAACCTAAAATTTTAAGATCTAACCTATACAATTATATATCACATAAATAAAACAATAATACAAATTCTAAATACAAACACCCACTATCCCACAGCCCAAGATTTGAGTGGATCATGATGGCACTCACACCAAAGTATACAAATCCAGTTTCAATACAATACCAAATCACTTTGACATGCCAATCACTATATTATACATCAAGGAAAATCTTCTAAATACAATATTTGAATCAAATACAATTGTATATGAACATTATGGGATTTCAATACCACTAAAATAATACAACATTTTGTGACAAGGTACATTTACTTCTTAAATAAATTACCCTTCTATTTTTTCTGTCATTGTAATCTTCCATGGCTTGCCCTACTAGCTAAAAAAATTAAACAAACAAGAGCAAGTCTAAACAAACTCAGTAAGCAGACTATATAACAAACAATAATGAATAACAAATGATAATCAATAATAGGGATCCTTCAGGTATCCTCATTTGCATTCCAGACATATAAAATCCAATCCATAACAAAATGAATATATAAACATATCTCATCCAAATCATACATTTTAGAATTTTAAATTCCCAATTCACATATGCAAATTCAAGATATTCACAATCCTTAATATAACGAAGCATCAAATAAGCCAAGGGATAATCTATCCCTTTTAATCAAGCATACATTACATTTCATTTTGATGGGATGTTCAACATCCCCCTTCATTCTTACAAATTCTTACATAAAATAGGGAATAATCACCATCCCTTCATTCCATTCATACATTCACATATCATAGCATAACTCAAGAGATAATGATTATCTCCATTCAATCAAATAAACATACAAATACAGTCTACTTACCTCACTGATGAATTGTCTCCATAATGTCACAAGCTTCACAGCTTCCCAACCATATGCAATTTGCTCTATATACACAAATAGGCCATTCATTTACAAAGGCAACTTTGCCTAATTCACATCAAATCAATACAGAACAAATCCTAAATACTGTGGTCAGTCCAATTACATGCCATAGCCATATGCATTTTGTATATGACATGATCATTATATATTCAACACAATTCATAGTTAAACATCTTTAAAATAATCCAATAAAGTCGTTAATCCAACTAATTTATGCCTTACATAGTTCATCCACAATTTTCCCCAATTATCCCAAACTAAGTCAAAGTTCAATATTCATTTTTATAATTTCAAATCACCCTATATAAATCCTTAAAACATCAAAATTCTCTGATATTAATCAATTTCCCATGTTAATTTCACATGATTCATAAAATTTCCCAAAAGTCACTATTTATAGAACCCTAACAAGCCAAAAATCATGATTTTCAAACCCAATTCACTCCAAATTTATGATAATTAAATCAAAACTCATTTTTTCCATAATTGCTCATATCATTTTCTTCTAAAAATCACTTTTCAGAAAATTGTATAAAATCCTAATTTACAGAAATCTCAAACTCAGACAAGAAAGGGCATCTTACCATGGAATTCATGCATTACATCATCCCATAAATATGCTTCCAAGCCTAAAGTTTCAACTAGCACCATCTATTTGCACCAAACAACATCTTCTTCCCCAATCCATGAATCCAACAGGTGGATTTCATCATCTTCATCAAGAAACAATGGATTCTCACTTAAAATAAGAATCCCCTAGCTAAATCATGGTAGAATCATGCTAAATGGGGTCTAGGGCATGATCTTGGGATGTGGGAGAAGAAACAAAATGAAGAATAATGAAACAGAATGGATTTGGGGCTTAAAACCTCATGTTTTTTTGGTGCTTCGGTGCATAAACAGGCCTGTGTCGTGACATCAAAAGCCTGCGTTGTGATATAGAATTCACTAACTACCCAATGTAGCAACATAGAAAACCTATTTCCTGACACTGGTGTCATGACATTGAATTCATGTGTTGTGACACTTACTTGCTGACACGATATATAGTTAGTAATTTGAGCATAAATTTTACATGAGATGTCAAAATGACCTAATTTTTGAGGCATTGGAAATCTAACTTCAAGGGCTACAACTATTATGTTAACTAATGTTTCCAAATCAGCCCACAAATATGTCAAAAAGTTCTATAAAATTGACCCATTCCATTCATCTTGTTATCTTTTAATCATTTGGAATAGCTTCAGTGTATTAGTTATAACTTCCTCATATGACATCGGAATTGAGTTATTTTTATTCCATTGGATAGATAATTTCATTTGAAACCTTTTCAAATTAGTCCATTATCGAAGACAAAATTCAGTCACAATGATCCCCTTTTTCTAGATTCAGTTTTTACTATTAAGAAAGATCACCATAGCCCCATTTTAAATAAAATATTTCAAATCTCCAAATAATCACTTCCCACACATCACATATATGAAATGAATTATGTTCATACTATTCATTATCTTATTTGAGGTCAATAGTCAAGGATCACCTATTCAGTTCTTTTCAACCAAATTTTCTTATATAAACAACTTCATAGGCCATTTTCATTCCAAATTGCATTCAATGATTGAACCAATATTCCATACATATTATAATACATATAATGTCCCTTATTGGCCATTCATATAGATCATCAACACATTTTTCTCAAATTTACCATTCCAATTCTTTTTCTTCTTATAGCCATTATATAATTTAAATTTATGAAATTTAAGCATAAAACTCTATCCATGTGGACATAAGCAATTTTCAATCACCTCAAACATCATATAAGGCTATTCATATATGTCATAAATATACTTTTACTCAATTTCAGTACTTAAGTTCTTTTCTTCTCATTGACACAATAAAATTTATCGAATTCACAAGGTAAACTCTACTCATTTTCACATGAGTAGATTTCAAACACCACAGGTGTTACAAATGGTTTGGAGCTAACAACCCAATGTAAGTAGGTGCCCCTTATCTTGTGTGAATGTATGATTGGTTAGGGATGATGAATATCCTATTAATTTGAATCTGGGCTTGTTTGTTTTGATTGGGGATATTGGATATCCTATATTTGTTAATGAGTGATATTCAATAGGTTTGTTAGGGATAATGGATATCCCTTGGATTGAAATAGTTAACGTTTTGATTTTAATTCAATTATTATGATTTTAATTCAATTGTTATATTTGATGTTAAATGTACAAGATCATGTTTTATATTAAATTAAGAATCTATTTGATAAGTGATGTATATTAGGTTTTAAATATTGATAATACAGGGTAGACTCTATAAAATTTTGCCAAAATATTTCCTTAAATTGGGATTTGTAAGGGAAATGTAGACCTCTGGGTGAAGTGACCTGGAATGGGACCCGAGTAGCCCCACCCTAAAATTGGGCAAAATTAGGTGAAATATAGTATAAAATGGTAGGTCGCACCTCAAAAAGTGAAGCATGATAGAGTGGTATCAAAGCCACTAACTTATCTATGTGATAAGTATAAGTTAAGAGATGAGCCCAGAATTATGATGGCATTGGGTTTTCTAAGAAATAAAAATGACATGCGAATATGAGTGTATGAACTTATGAAAATTATGAAAGAACATAAGAATAAAAGAGAGATGTCATTGGTATACTGAAGGCATGAATTAGGGAGTAGATGCACTTGGAATATTTGTATAAATGTCAATTAGTATGATTGTTATTTATATGAATATTTATGGTATGACCTAGATGATTTTGATATGAAAGGCATTTGATGATAGCAATAAGGATGATTTAATTATGCATATAATTGATGGTACAAAATTTGTTATGATTAAAGTAGAAGAGGGAAGCATGGTGATGCTGATATGCATCTTGTTTGAATAATTAATTTGTTATTACTTTACACGGTATGTGAATTTGAAATGGTAAAACTATGTAAGTTTCATGAATAAGTGTTAGTAATTAAATTCAGTTGGATTGTTTAAGTGAATTATGATGGAATCGTTGGGTTCCTTTGATCAAAATGGTTGTGTGAATTTTGTTGGCTTTTGAATTGTTTGATTGAATATGTGTTTGGAATTTTGAATGTTGCTTCATGTGTTTTATGATTATAGTTGGCCGTTGTAAGTGATGATATTTCAATGAATGTTCTATTGAATAAATTTTCTCATGAATAATTGGATTGAATGAATTATTGGATAGGGATAGTAACCATCCCATTTGTTTGATTACTATCCCATTTGTTTGATTCCATGAGACTATTGTAAGTAATGTGCTAATGTTATGAGTTGAAAAGATAAAAGTTTGTATTTTGGGTATTTGTTTATAAGTTGTTTATTTGGCTCTTTGTGAAATTGTAACGTTATGATATTGTATTGTGTGATATGCCTCATGAGTCATTTAGGTTGTTTGATGGTTGGATGATTAGAGATTGGTATGATGCCAGGATGGCATGAAAATGTGGATATTATGGAAACTAGGCTTAGTTTAAATTTGGTAATTTGAATAAATTTTGGCTATTTAGTTATTTGGTAAATTGGACATTTCGTTATTAGTTTGAGGTCAACCATTTGGTTCTTTGTGAGGTTGGCCATTTGGTCATTGAGGCTTGGATGCATGATCGTGGTTCACGCTTGGATGTGGATGCCTCTTGGTATTGAATTGCTATGTATTTGGGATTTGGATGCATGCTAGGATTGATCGCTATGTATTTGAGGTTTGGATACCTGTTGGGCTGTTCATTTGCTTGTTTGGGATCCCCACTCCTCTCAAGGCTTTATTTGTTTGATGTCGCCTTTCATGGTGAAGAGGCCTGATCAGCCTATTGTGGTACTCCTTTACTTATTTGGTAGCTGTGGATAAAGCACTTGCAATCCCTAGGTTACAATGATGGCTAGATACCAGAAATGACATTGATTATATTGTCATGGTTTTGGTAACATTCATAGCCGGGGTTTTAGGGATGGACCGGATCACACCAACATTGTAAGTGAATTGAGTTCACTTGATGCATGTTACCACTCGATTTGGTTTAGGTCACCTTATTTGACAATGGTTGCCACTTCATTGTGGTTTCGATCACCTTGTTTCATAGTGGTTGCCACTTGACTATGGTTTAGACCACTTTATTTGCCCATTTGATTGTGGTTGCCACTTGAGTGTTGTTTAGACCACTTGGTTGATTGTGGTTGCCACTTACATGTGGTTTAGACCATTTATTGTTACCTCCCGAGCATGAATTGATTGGTAATAGGCTAGATTCGATGGATGAATATCAATACAAATATGGATATAAGTATGATGAGATACAAATGAGGATGACTCAAATATGAGTAGAGTTAAATTAAGATGAATAATAGTTTAACAAACTCTTAGTTCAAAATTTTGTTATTATTTATATTGGATGATTAATTGATGAAATTGGATGTACTATGTTATGTTGTGATTCCCATATGTGATTTTGGGAAATTTGAGTCTTTACTGAATTTTATGGATGCTTTTAAGTATTGTAAAGGATGACATGACCATCTATCATTGAATAACTTTGCTAGTGAGTATTTTAATTGAATAAATTGTAAATAGGGATAACATGTATTCCATTTGTTTGTCCAAAGATTTGAAAATTTTGCTTATTTAGTTGAGATTGACTTGCTTGATGTTTTACAGTGTGTATACAACATGATGTAAAAAATAGAACCATGTAGCATGACAGAGTAGTACAAGTAATATAGAGGACTAGTTGGGTACATAAAAAGGACCCATTTGTTGTGATGAGATTATGTTGATTGGTAAGTTTGAGAAAATAATAAGAATTAAATGTTACTATAATTTTTGAGGATGAAACTTTTTTCTAATGAGGGGAATCTGTAACACCTGTGGTGTTGAAATTTGGAAAAAACTTTTCACATTTCAGTAAAGTGAGAAATTGAGGTGATATATAGTGTTTTGTAAAGAAATTGCTATGGACAATTGGATGGAGTGACATGAGCTCAATTCACCCCTCTCTTAAGCTACCATTCTGCAAGGGACCAACAAGTGGTATCAAAGTAGGCTTCACTAGTTAAATTTTAATTACCAATATATTAACTTGTAAAGAGATTCAAACGATCGGTACGTTCCACAATACATTTGCTGAAGGACAATCTACTTTCAGACTCCCTTTATTTGATGAAACCAATTATGGGTATTGAAAAATGAGAATGCAAAATTTCTTGACTGCCATAGATTACCAGTTGTGGCTTATGGTGAAAAATGGAAAGAATGTGACTAACACTGAAGTCAAATACACTCGAGAAGATATACAAGCAGTAGAATGTGATGTTAAGGCAAAGAACTACCACTACTGTGCATTAACTTCCTCCGAGTTTGAAAAGATTTCTGTATATGATTCAGCTAAAGAAATCTGGGACAAAGTTAAGGTAGTACATGAAGGTACAAATTAGGTAAAAGAAACTAAAATAAATCTTCTAGTACAGGAATATGAAGCATTCTCTATGAAGGAATTAGAAAACATTTCTAAAATGTTTGGAAGATTTCAAAAAATCACCAACAGCTCAAAATACTTAGGAGAAAAATATAAAGAGAACAAGCCAGTAACGAAAATCTTGAGATCTCTCCCTAGACACTGGATACCTAAAGTAAGCTAAGTTTTGATGACGAGCAAACATATGGGTGAAGAGTTAAGGTACTAACTATTTACTTTCCAAGTAATGCAACATTAATCTATCAAAATGAATTAAGAAAAGTAACTATTAAGCATAAAGCATATTTCATTAAGACTTCTCAGAAAGAATCTAATTTAAAAAGAATGCTCAAGTAAAAATCATTCAAAAGTATTCAAAAAGATATGATCAGAACCAATTTAAAAATACTCAGAAGCACTTTAGAGACAAAGTGTGAAGCTCAGAAGTAATTCCAAAATGCTAAGAAGAAATTCAAAATATTTTAGAAGTACTTCAAAGATAAGGTGTGAAGCTTAGAGGTATTTTAGAAATGCTAAGAAGTAATTTAGAAAATTTCACAAGTATTTCCTAGATAAGAGTGAAACTAAGAAGCCATTCAAAAATACTTAAAGTATTTTAGAGATAAATTAGAATTCTTTGAGAGACAAGACATGAAGTTCAGAAGTATTCAGAGCTACTTCAAAACCACTTCAGATATAAGTTAGAATTTCTTTTAAAGACAAAGTGCAATCTTGAAATTAACTTCAAGGCAGTCTTGCACTTTAGAGGTATTTCAAAAGTAAGTTGAAACAACTCAGAAGAAATACAAAATGAAGTTTCTACACTTAGAAGTTCATCAGTAATAACTTCTAAATACACTCAAAAGTAAATCAGAAACAACTCAGAAGTAATATAGAATGGAGTTTCTACACTCAAAAATTTATTAGTAAGAACTTCTAAATATGTTGAGAATTAACTTAGAAGTAATATAGAAGTAATGCAGAATGACGTTTCTACAATCAAAAGTTCAATAGAAAAAATTCAAAAATAATTCAAAGGAAGCCTATGCATTCAGAAATAACTTAGAAGTAATGCAGAATTGCAATTAGAAGTTCATCAAAATTTAAACTTCAGAAATGCTTCCCAATTTAAGAATTACAATACAAGATCAATAGTAGTAATACAGAATGAACACAGAAGAAGTGTCTTGTGACGCCTTAAAATTTTGAGGTACGGGAAAATTTGAAAATGAATGGTGCATGTATATTCATTAAAAATGAGGAGAATTTAGCTAACTGAATAAAGTGATAAAATCATGAAGAACATGACTAATAATATGCATCTTATGGTTTATTGAATAGGAATAATGTTGAAAAAGCTGCAAAAGTGGTGAAAAATGGGTCGTATGTGCACGGCTTGACATACACTACCGGAGCATGGGAGATGGAGCCATTTATAATGCTCCATCAACTATACCAAAACCCCATTTATGATTCTAGCTCTCCCTCATGTCTCTAAGCTTGAGAATGTCCAGATTTTATAGATTTCATCGATTGAGTTGGAGAAAAGTGACTCGACATAGTAGAAGCACCAGATTTGGCAAGTTGGAGCATAGGAATCAAAAGTGAATTGGGGGAAATCATCCTCCATTGAGTTTTTATGGAAATGGATCAAAATAAATTAATAGGTAAGTGATTTTCTTATAGAATTAGTATTTCTGCTAAGTAATTTAACAAAATTATGCTTTATGGGAGAAGTTAGGAAGAATTAGTGTTTTGTTGAGTTGGAAATTGGGGAAAATGCAAATTTAACTCTAAATTAAGTGTTGTGATTGATAATTGGGAGATAATTCAGTTTATTACATGTTTATAGTGTAATTAGAGAAGAAACACTAAACTATTTGTAACTGGAAAGGTGAAATTAGAAAAATGCTTATCAGCAACTATTTGAAGAAATGACAACAAGGATGATATAATATGAATGATCCCTGTTATTGAATCTTTAATTTTTCTTTAATTAAGTGTTAACCTAGATAATTGGTTAAACCTAGAAGGGTTAAATTATGAAATTACGCTAAAGATTGAGCCATAGATGATTTGCAGGCTATATGGGCATGAAAATACTAATGTAACATAAATAATATGTATAGGAGTGATAGATCAAGTTATTGAACTTGGAATTATGGAGTTTGAGGCGTATAGAATTGGAATTCTTCATATACAGGTAAGCAAGTTCATTTAATGCTTATCTTCTTTATGCATATATTTTGAAAATTGATGAATATGCATTCTAGGCATTGAATGTGAATTCTGTTAAGCTTTATAGTATTAGAAATGGGTTTTGTTCGAAACTATATTTTGTAGACTCATAATTGAGAATAAGGAATACAGAAGCTTATGAAATTTGTAAGATATGGTTCCATGCAATTACATAAGTGTATTAGCAAGGTAGTTATGGTATAACATAGTTACACTTGAAATGATGAAATAGGAATATTAAATTGATTGAAAGCAAATGAATACCATGAAGATATACTAATTATTTTGGAATGGTTGGTGAATATAGTGTGAAATTAAGTAAAAATGGAATGGCATAACATGCCAATTGATAGAATGAAGAATAGAATAAACAAGGTAAATGCAAGGCCCTGAAATTTTCAAGTATGTGAATTTCAACTTTTATTGATTCAGTACGGACTATACTTGAGTATAGTTAAACTTTTAGGAAAATTTATTATGAAAAATTTATGAAAAGAGGTAAAATATTATTGATAATATGTGGATCAGGAGGAAATACATTAAACAATGTTAATAAAGTGGAGAAGAGTTGAAAAATGCACGTAGAAAAGTGAGATGCAATATATGCTTAAAATTTATGAGAAATTTACATTTAATTCATATTTAATTAATAATAATACATTTAAATTATGGAAGATGACATGGTTAATATATGTGAAATTAATATTAGTGGATGTATGATAAATAGGGCAACCCATGTATGTTGATGAATGGAATTAAATAAAAAAAATCAAAATTGTGATGCATGAGTATAAGAGTTTAAGGGCTATAGACTACCATAGCATTTTATCAAATAAAAGAGGGTTAGCAACAATATCTTCTCATTCCCGTGATAGCAGTCTCCTATTCATGTGGAAACCCTTCTCCCCACCTTTCAAAATTCCAATTTTTAGCTCGTTTTGGCCCTAGAGATTACAAGCAAACATAAGTATATGTGATTTGCAATCTATGGCTTCAATTATTCTCTTAAATTAAGGTGTGGCAGCCATCAAAATTTGAGGATTAGTCCCTATAGGTGGGACCCATCAAGGAGATTAGCCAATTCAAGCATGAGGTCTATAAATCCAAGTTGCTAATTATGTGTTGGGAGTTGTTTTAGTGATTAATTTATTAAATCATGTTGACGGGATTAAACCTAGGTAATTAGGGTTTGCTGGAAAATTTTCCAACATGATTAAGAGCTGTGATTAATGGTATTATGGCATGATTAGTGTTTAATTAAGTTGTGACAAGGACTAGATTTAATGGAAATGAATTACAGCATGCTAAAAATTTGAATTCGATGGAAAACACCCGGGTGCCACAAACTATTGGGGTTAGAATTAATGTAATTTAGGCTAGTTAATTAATCCAAATTATTCATGGTTAATCATAGCTTAATGAAGGTCTTAAAATGGCAATTAGTGGGCCCAAACAGATTGTGATTTGATGGAAATCAAAGTGGATAGTAAGGTATAAAATGCAAGGTATTAAATGTGGTTGATGTAATTGACTGCCAAAATTAATTACAATTCTCGATGTGCATAGGACAATGTTTTAGGAGGTGATTAAAGGGTGATTCAGGGGTGTGTCCCCATATTAAATTGTAGTGGAAATCATAAATCAATTAAGGTAAGCAGCTATTTTAATTTCCACTTGAATTGGACAGTTTAATTTCTAATTTTTGGCACTAAATGTTTAATACAATATGACATGTCATATTATGGTTTAATTGGGTTTTGTTTACATGGTTTAGTCATATTTAATGTCTTAATTTGGAAAATGTGATTTTCATTAAGAAAATATTAAAAATAGGTGGTGAATTGAAATGAAATAGGACGTATGTATTACTTCAAATTGTCTATTTAAGTATCCATCTTGAGTTTGATTAAAACCATATAAAATGAATTGATTTTATAAATATAAAAATATGCATTTATTTTCCATATGTTGAAAAAGAAATGAAAAAAACTTTCAAAGAACAATTCGATCGTTTGATGGACCAAAAAAATTAGGGAAATAAATACCCAAAAATTCGCTTACTGCCCATTTTACCAATTTTTATTGATTTTATTTTTTATTCCCTCAAATTAAGTTATTTTGACCTAAAATTTTTACACAAATTCAATTGTATTATTTTTCATCTATGAATTATTTTTAGATGAAACAGATTTGTAAAATTTTATATATAAGTTTTATTTTAGATTTTCATATTTTATTTTTAATTTGCTCAATTGAAATTATTTTTAACTAAACATTTGGTTGTACAATTTTAATACTATATGGAATCTACAAAAACTTTTCATATCAAATGGAGATTTATAAACTAGTAAATAATAATTTTATTTTAGAATTTATGTATATATATTTTATTACCTTGGGAGTGCCGATAAATTTTGGTTTTGACACCTAGTTTGCGTGAAGCTCAGTGTGGCACCTATATATATTTTATGATGGTCGTAGGGTCAACTTGTATCTATCATGTGGTGAGGAGTGGCCTGGTTAGCTAGTGGGGGGTTGTATGAGCAGCCGGCATGGCCAGGCGTTATTATTGGCCTAGATGGCCTAATTGCTATGATTGCCTTAGTAGGTTATGCAGTCATCTTTATAGAGAACTAGTACTCTAGTGAAGCAATGAGGGCGGGGTGCCACTGGATACAGTAGTATGGCTGTGTAGGCCTGACAAGCGTCTAGCCGGGAGTGCCAGGATGGACCTAATGCATTGAAGAGTGAAAAGGTAGTGTTCTAATTTGTGTGTCTCCCGAGGAGGAGTATGTGGATTATTGAAGTGTGTGTGAATGATGGTGGAGCAGTGTACTGGTATAGGAGGTGGCCATTTAATATGAATTGGTAGATAGAAAGAGCAGTATAATGTATCGATATTTGAACTGGTATTGACCGATTAACTATATATACGATATCATTATGATTATGTGTATGAAATAAGTAATGAAATATTAACATTAAAGTCTTAATGAACTTGGCCACTAACTAACGATGAAATATTGCATATGACATCACATGTTTTGCCTATTTGCATCATTATTCACTACTCTATTTGCCACTATTTATTACATTATTTACAGTCATGTTTTTCCATTTACTTGCTTAGTTTTGCCTAAACTCACCAATTTTATTTAAAGTTTTAGTTGATAGGCCAAAGAATGGAGCTCAATAGGGTGTTGGGTCTCGAGACAGGGCTAGGTTGTGACATCACCGGAGACTTTAATTCCTTTCATGATGTATGATGATGTTATTTTGGATGTAAATTAGACATGTATCATTAAATAGTTTGCACAACATGTCATATTTTAAATTTGTGTGCATATGGTTTGCAGTAGCTAGAAGAGGTTATTCTGGAGCCTGAGGTGAGGCAACAACTAGAGACTGTATAGGAGCTGGTAGGGGCCAGCGTTATAGTACCAGGGTCCGGACTAGAGTTTATTGTCGTGATGACAATGGTAGCCAGCCTCACCCAAACAGTGCAAGACTTCATATAGGCTTAAAGGAGACCTGCAGATGAGGCACTCACATTGCTGGACCTACTGGTAGGCCGACCCATGTGCCAGAGTCAATAGTGGAAGTGGGCTAGACTTTGCAGATTCACCTAGGTCCGGGGCTAAATATGGAGGCCTTCCACAATATTAAGTCTCCAGTATTTAGAGGCCAGAGTAACTACAGGGTCATGGATGACTGGATCTTTTGGATGGAGAAGGTGTTCACCTATATCCAGTGTCCAGAGGAGCACAAGTTGTTGTATGCTATTTACCAGCTAGAGGGTGAGGCCGATTGCTACTAGAAGAAGGAAAGGTGACCTTACCAGCTATAGGAGCTTATCTGACATGGGAAGAGTTTAAAGATAGGCTCTTCTGTCATTATGTACCCACCTGTGAGAGAACAAAGCGGATGATCGAGTTCATGACACTATTTTAGGGAAAGAGACTTATGAGCAGTTCTGCTCCGTGGCCCAATTTGTACCATAAGCCTAAGTAGACTCCACAGAGGTAGCCTAGAAATTTCAGGAGGGTCTACGATGGAGCATCAGGTAGAATGTGGTGCTCTTTATGCTCACCATATAAGAGGATATTTTAGAGTAGGCCCGAATAGCTAAGAGAGAGGAAGAGGCTCCACCGAAAATTTCAAAAAAGGCGGAGTACCCAAATAGGTGACTTGGGGCAGAAGAAGAAGCCCCATACTGAGCTAATCAGTGGAGTCACCTCGGAGGGGATATGTCATCATTGTGGCCGGCCCGGACATATCTGGATGCATTGTCTTGCTTTGAAGAGAGACGAAAGTAAGCCTACTAGGCAGACCCCTACTAAGTCTAGAGAGCAAAGTTAGTCAGCCAACTAGCCATGGAGAGCAGATCAAAGGAGATTGATTGTTTGTTATCAGTGTGGCAAGCTAGGCCATATTAGACTTCATTGTCCCACTCTTCATGGGAAGAGTGAGAGAGTTGCTTCTAGGGCACCTCCCCAGCTTGAGCGTGGTGACCCACAAATGAGAGGCCGAGGTCGTAGGACGTATGTACCGCTAGGGCGGCAGTTTGTAGCATAGAGGCCCCAAACTACAATAGTTGTATAGGCTACTATAGTGCAAGAGGCATGGGCAATGGATCATGTGGTTACAAGTAATCTCCTCATCTGCAACTATATGGCATATGTCTTGTTTGATCCGGGTGCTTCCCAGTCTTTTATGTCCGTTGCATTTGTTCATAAAGATGGCTTGTCTACACATCCCATCCATCAATTGGTAGAGGTCTCCACATCACTCAAAGTAGTTAGTAAGACCTCAGAAAAATGTTATGATATTCCCTTGGTAATTAAAAGCAAATATTTCTATGCTGATTTGATAGTATTAAACATGAAAGGATTAGATATTATAATGGGGATCGATATGCTAGCTAAGCATGAAGCCAAGATAGATTGCAAGACCAAGCAGGTGATCTTAAAGACTCTTGATGAGATAGATATTACTTTTCGAAGTTCATCTACAAGAGAAGCTCCCAAGCTGATTTCTACTATAAGAGCTCTCAGTTTAGTGCAGAAGGGGCATGAAGCTTATTTGATTTCCATTGTAGGTGTGCGCTCTAAACAGATCAGTGGAGGATATCTCAGTTGTGAGAGACTTTCCTAATGTGTTTCTGGGAGAGCTATCTGGATTACCTCCTGAGCAGGAAGTCAAGTTCAGTATTGACCTTAAGCCTAGCACAAAGCTCGTATCCAGAGCACCATACAGAATTACACTAGTGGAACTGGCAAAATTGAAGGTGCTGTTGTAAGAGTTGATGGATAAGGGATTTATCGGAACTAGTGTGTCACCTTGGGTGCTCCCATCCTATTTATGAAGGAGGGAAGTCTGCTCCTATGCATTGACAACCGAGAGCTCAATAAGGTAATGATAAAGAATAAGTATGCATGGCCTCGTATAGATGATTTGCTTGATCAGTTGCAAGGGGCTACTATGTTCTCAAAGATTGATCTTCAGTCAGGCTATCATTAGAAGAGGATTAAGCTAATAGATGTGCCAAAGACTACATTCAAAACTCAGTATGGACATTATGAGTTCTTAGTAATGCTATTTGGATTGACCAATGCTCCAACAGTCTTCATGGATGTCATGAACAGGTGTTCAGGTCATATTAAGATCACTTTGTGATCGTATTTATCGATGAGATCCTAATTTATTCCAAAAGTAAAGAGGAGCATCAAACTCACCTAAGATTGGCTTTGCAGCGATTGAGAGAAGAAAAGTTGTATGATAAGTTAAAGAAATGTTACCTCTAGATGAATAGTGTAGCATTTTTGGGATCATATTATATCAAGAGCTGGTATTTCTGTAGATCCACATAAGATCAAAACTATGGTAAACTGGCCCTAACCTACTATAGTAACAGAATTTCATAGTTTCCTGGGGTTGGCGGGTTATTATTGCCGATTTGTTGAGAGATTCTCTACTATAGCCATACCTTTAACATAGTTGACTCGTAAGGGAGTGCAGTTCAAATGGAATGATCAACGTGAGGCAGCATTATAGGAATTAAAGAGGAGGCTAGTGGAAGCTCCAGTTCTCAAAATCCCATT
This sequence comes from Pouteria campechiana, assembly GCA_036873735.1. Lineage (NCBI taxonomy): Eukaryota > Viridiplantae > Streptophyta > Magnoliopsida > Ericales > Sapotaceae > Pouteria > Pouteria campechiana. Next base: position 22,549 of record JAYJMB010032567.1, read on the forward strand.
AGGACAGGGTGGATTTGTAGTATATAGTGATGTATCTAAACATTGATTAGAGTGTGTATTGATGCAGCATGGAAATGTTATTGCTTATGCATCATGCTAGCTAAAGCCTCATGAGTATAGCTACCTGACCCATGATCTAGAGTTGGTAGCTATCATATTTCCCTTAAAGATTTGGAGACATTATCTTTATAATGAAAAGTGCGACATATACACAGATCATAAAAGCTTGAAGTACATTTTCACCTAGAAAGAGCTAAATATGAGATAGAGGTAATGGTTTGAACTACTAAAAGATTATGATTTGAATATCCATTATCATCTAGGCAAGGCAAATGTTGTAGCAGATGCACTGAGTAGGAAATCAGACAATAGCATGGCATGTCTACTCACATAAAGGAATAAGCTATTTGAAGAGATGAGGCAGATGGAGTTGTATGTGGGAATGAGAGGGCTAGTGGCATAATTATGTCAGTTATTTATTTAGCCCACCTTGTTGGATGAGATTCAGACTACCCAGATGAAGACTACAGATGAGGAATTTCAGAAACTAAGAGAGAGAGAGAGAGAGAGCTTAGAGTGATAGACTACCTGATTATATTATTAGTGCTGATGGCATCTTTAGATACCAGAATTGGCTTGCATTGCCTAGAGGTTCTGCAGTGATACCGAAAGTGTTAGAGAAGGCATACTATTCACCTTATAACATCCACCTAGGCAGTACCAAAATGTATCATGACCTGAGTTCACAATATTGGTGGCATAGCATGAAAAATGATGTGGCTTAGTATGTGGCAAGGTGTCTAGGATGCTAAAAGATGAAGGCAAAACACCAGAGGCCTGGTGGGTTATTATAGCCAATTGAGATCCTAGAGTGGAAGTGGACAGATATCACTATGGATTTTATGATAGGTCTTCCTAAGACTATAACCAATTATGGCAGTATTTGGATTATAGTGGACAAGTTGATTAAGGTAGCCCACTTTATTCTAGTCCGCACTACTTATGCTACTGACAAATATGCATGGATTTATTAGAAAGAGATAGTGAGACTACATGGTGTGCCTAAGGTCATCATTTTTGATTGTGGATCAGTGTTTACATCTAAGTTTTGGATAGCTCTGCATAAGGCTATGGGTAAATTTTTGGATTTCAGCAGTATATGTCACCCCCAGACCGATGGGCAGACGGAGAGGGTGAACCAGCAAATAGAAGACATGTTGAGAGCTTGCATCCTTGAATGGGGTAAAGCTTGAAGCTAGTATCTTACTTTGGTGGAGTTCACCTATAATAATAGCTATCACTCTAGCATTAGCATGGCTCCTTTTGAGGTATTGTATGGGCGTAAGTGTCGATCACCCCTATACTATTTAGAAGTAGGGGAGACCTGTAGGGCCACAGATGATTGCAGATACAGTTGAAAAAGTAGCCTAGATCAAGGAGAAGATCCAAGTTGCCCAATCTTACTAGAAGAGTTATGCAGATACACATCAGTGGGACCTAGAGTTTCAAGTGGGAGATCGGGTCTTTCTTAAAGTGTCTCCTATGAGAGGTGTGGTGCAATTTGTCACCAAGGGCAAACTAAGCTCTAGATATGTCGGGCCATATGAGATATTGGAACAAATTGGTAAGGTGGCTTATCATATTGCATTACCACCTTCATTGAGTGGAATCCACGATGTGTTTCATGTGTCATTACTATGGAGATATGAACCCGATCCTTCTCATGTTTTGGCACTAGAAGAGTTACAATTGAGTGAGAATCTACAATAAGTTGAATAGCTAATCTATATCCTAGACAGAAGAGAAAAGTAGTTAAGGAATAAAGTCACTCCCTTGGTTAAAATGCAATGGAGTTGTCACTCAGAAAATGAGGCTACATGGCAGCTTGAGGATATGATGCTGTCTAAATATCCTCATTTATTCATCTAAATTTTGAGGACAAAACTTTTTATAAGGAGTTTTCAGGTATGTGAATTTCAACTTTTATTTATTCGGTACAGAGTATAATTGAGTATAGTTAAATTTTTAGGAAAATTTATTATGGAAAATTTATGAAAAGAGGTGAAATATTATTGTTAATATGAGGATGAGGGAGAAATACATTAAACAATGTTAAAGTGGAGAAGAATAGAAAATGCATGTAGAAAAGTTAGATGCAATATATGCTTAAAATTTATGGGAAATTTACATTTAATTCATATTTAGTTAAGAAAAATTCATTTAAATTATTGGAGATGACATGGTTAATATATGTGAAATTAATGTTAGTGGATGTATGATAAATAGGGCAACCCATGCATGTTGATGAATGGAATTAAAGAAAAAAAAATCAAAATCATGATGCATGAGTATAAGAGTTCATGGCCAACAAACTACCATTGCATTTTATCAAATAAAAGAGGGTTAGCAACAATATCTTCTCATTCCCACGGTAACAGTCCCCTGTTCACATGGAAACCCTTCTCCCCACCTTTCAAAATTCTAATTTTTAGCTTGTTTTGGCCCTAGAGATTGGAAGCAAACATCAGTATATGTGATTTGCAACCTACGGCTTCAATTATTCTCTTGGATTAAGGTGTGGTAGCCATCAAAATTTGAGGATTAGTCCCTATAGGTGGGAGCCATCAAGGAGATTAGCCAATTAGGTATGAGGTCTATAAATCCAAGTTGCTAATCATGTGTTGGGAGTTGTTTTGGTAATCCCAGGTATGTTGATGAATGGAATTAAAGAAAAAAAATCAAAATCATGATGCATGAGTATAAGAGTTCATGGCCAACAAAATACCATTGCATTTTATCAAATAAAAGAGGGTTAGGAACAATATCTTCTCATTCCCACGGAAACCCTTCTCCCCAACTTTCAAAATTCTAATTTTTAGCTTGTTTTGGCCCAGAGATTGGAAGCAAACATCAGTATATGTGATTTGCAACCTACGGCTTCAATTATCTCTTGGATTAAGGTGTGGTAGCCATCAAAATTTGAGGATTAGTCCCTATAGGTGGGAACCATCAAGGAGATTAGCCAATTCAGGTATGAGGTCTATAAATCCAAGTTGCTAATCATGTGTTGGGAGTTGTTTTGGTAATCCCATGTATGTTGATGAATGGAATTAAAGAAAAAAGAAATCAAAATCATAATGCATGAGTATAAGAGTTCATGGCCAACAAACTACCATTGCATTTTATCAAATAAAAGAGGGTTAGCAACAATATCTTCTCATTCCCACGGTAACAGTCCCCTGTTCACATGGAAACCCTTCTCCCCACCTTTCAAAATTCTAATTTTTAGCTTGTTTTGGCCCTAGAGATTGGAAGCAAACATCAGTATATGTGATTTGCAACCTACGGCTTCAATTATTCTCTTGGATTAAGGTGTGGTAGCCCATCAAAATTTGAGGATTTGTCCCTACAGGTGGGAGCCATCAAGGAGATTAGCCAATTCAGGTATGAGGTCTATAAATCCAAGTTGCTAATCATGTGTTGGGATTTGTTTTAGTAGTTAATTAATTAAATCATGTTGATGGGATTAAACCTAGTACATTAGGGTTTCCTAGAAAATTTTCCATCATGATTAAGGGCTACGATTAATGGTATTATGGCATGATTAATGTTTAATTAAGTTGAGACATGGATTAGATTTAATGGAAATGAACTACAGCATGTTGAAATTTTGAATTTAATGGAAAACACCCGGGTGCCACAAACTGTTGGAGTTGGAATTAATATAATTTGGGCTAGATAATTAAGCCTAATTATTCATGGTTAATCATGGCTTTGTCAAAGTCTTAATATTGTAGTTAGTAGACCCAAAGAGATTGTGATTTGATGGAAATCAAGGTGGACAGTAAGGTATAAAATGCAAGGTATTAAATGTGGTTGACTACCAAAATTAATTACAATTCTCTATGTGCATAGGACTATGTTTTAGGAGGTGATTAAAGGGTGATTCACGGGTGTATCCCCACATTAAATTGTAGTGGATGTCACAAGTCAATTAAGGTAAGCAGGTACTTTAATTTCAACTTGAATTAGATAGTTTAATTTTCTGATTTTTGGCACTTAATGTTTAATCAATATAACATGTCATATTATGGTTTAATTGGGTTTTCTTTAGTTGTTTTAATCATGTTTAATGTATTAATTTGGTATATGTGATTTGCATTAAGAAAATATTAAAAATAAATGGTAAATTGAAATGAAACAGGACATATGTATTACATGAAATTGTCTATTTAAGTATTCATTTTGAGTTTGTTTAAAACCATATAAAATGAATTGATTTTTGCAAATATAAAAATATTAGATTATTTAACCTATGTTGAGAAGAAATCTGATATTTTCAAAGAACAATTTGCTCATTTGATGGTCCAAAAAATCAGGGAAATAAATACCTAAAAATTTGCCCGTTGCCCTTTTTATCAATTTTTGTTAATTTTTGTATTTTATTTTTCATTCCCTCAAATTCAGTTATTTTGACCTAAAATTTTTACAAAAATTCAATTATATTATTTTCCATCTACGAAAAAACATTTTAGATGATACAAATCTAAAAACTTTCATATATAATTTTTATTTTGAATTTTTGAATTTTATTTTTAATTTGTTGAATTGAAATTATTCTCAACTAAAATTTTGGTCATACAATTTTGATACTATGTGAAATCTAATAAAACTTTTTAGGTCAAACAAAGATTTATAAACTAGTAAATAATAATTTTATTTTATAATCTGTGTATATGTATTTTATTCCCCCAGGAGTGCCGTTAAATTTTGGTTTTGGCGACTAGTTTGCCTAGAACCTAGTGTGGCTCATATATGTATTTTACCATGGTTGTAGGGCCAACCTATATCTGCCATGTGGTGAGGAGTGCCTTGGTTGGCCAGTGGGCAGTAGTGTAGGTAGCGGGCGCGACCGGGCGTTGCTATTGGCCTAGATGACCTGATTGTTATGATTGCCTGAGTAGATTGTGTAAGTATGTTTATGAAGAATTGGTACTCTTATGAAGCAATGATGGCGGGATGCCATTGGATATAGCAGCATGGTTCTGTAGGCCGACAGGCTTCTGACTGGGAGTACCAGGATGGACCTAATGAGCTGAATAGTGAAAGAGTAGTATTCTGATTTGTGTGCCTCCCCGGGAGGAGTATATGGATGGTCAAAAAGTGTGTGGATGATGATGGAGCAGTATACTAGTATAAGAGGTGGCCATGTAATATGAATTGGCAAATAGAAAGGGCAGTATGACGTATCAATATTCAAGCCAGTATTGACTGATTAATTATGTATATGATATCATTATGATTATCTGTATGAAATAAGTAATAAAATATTAATATTAAAATTTTAATAAACCTTACCACTGACTAGTTGTGACATCCTATATATGACATAGCATGTTTTGCCTGTTTGTATCATTTTTTACTACATATTTGTTACTGTTTATTATATTATTTACAATCATGTTTTTTCACTTGCCTACCTATTGAGTTTTGCCCAGACTCACCCCTTTTGTTTTAATTTTAGTTGACATGATAGAGAACGGAGCCCAATAAAGGCATCACTGGAGACTTTAATTTCTTTCATGATGTATGTGATGTTATTTTGGATGTAAATTAGACATGTATCATTAAATAGTTTGCACAACATATCATGTTATAAATTTGTGTGCATATGGTTTGCCAGCCAGGGTATTACACAACCTGTAGATCTTGGACAGTAGGTATTGTAGAGTTGTGGAAGTGGACATGTGTATTTTTGTTATGGAGCATGTTGTATATAGGAAAATGGTGGTAAATCAGGAGAAATTCTTCCAAAAATTCTTCTGAATTTACCATTAGTGACACTCTAGGAAGGAGGGGCATTAAAATAAATAAACTAAAGGGAGGAAACAAACTAGCATGGGAGTAGCAGGCTAGGCACTGCAATACCAAATCTAGCATTGGTGGCACCAAAGTGGAAAATAGCATGGGCAATTGGGTAGCAGACTAGGTGCTGTGGTGCTTAAATAGTGAAATGTGGAAAATGATTTATATATATATATTTTTTCATGAGGGATTTGTTAAAATTTTAATGAGGTTTATATTAGAAGATTTAGAATAGTTTTTAGTATAAATAAATAAAGTGAGAAAATGCTAGAGTGGTATGAAACAAGTTTTGTTTCTTGTACAACATATTATTCCAGAATGGGCCTAACTAGTGAGATGGCCTGTATGGCTAAATATGATATGCCAAAATGGCATAAGGACCTATGTGATGTGCCCGAATGGCATGGAGGTCATATGACCAACTATGAGTATGCTAGAATAGCATGGAGGCTTGGATGACTTATTATATCTAACTAACCTAAGATGGTTGGAAAGGGTAATGGGCTAGTGAAATCATCGTTACATTATTGTGAGACATTATATATTGTAGAAATGTAAGTATGTATGCGAACTATTATGACGTTCATAAATTGTTATTTAATTATTGTTTAATCTTATACCTACTTACTGAGTTACTTGGACTCACCTTGTTTAAATTTTCATTTTTAGTTAATGGGCTTGAAAATGGAGCCCAATGTCGGGTTGTAGCTCAAGACCGGGATAAGCTGTGACTCATAACCACTAAGAGATCATAATTATGAAAATTCTTTTTGGCATTTTGGCATGTATATAAAAAATTGTAAATTTATGAGTTTGATATATATATATATGTATATATATATATTTGTGTAAATTAAGTTTGATAAGCATGTCATGATATAGGCTAGGCCTATAATTTATCTGACTACCTCCATCATAATGCGACTGTCAGTTTTGGATAGTTATGGGTGTGGAATGTTCAGTTTATAATAATGTGGATATGTATGATTATGTAGGATGATGGTATGTACAGGTTTGAGATGACCGGTATAAGGGAGACTTTGTCTACGGTTCCATGTAATGTTGCCTTTCAGTAATGCCTGAAAGGTGGGGCATTACATTTTTGTTCTCAGAAGATGTTTAAAAGTAATACAAGAGCTCTTCAAAAAGCCAAGATTCAAGGAGCACATTAGAGGAAAAATTCAAACTTTAGAAAAACCTCAGAAGCTTTTTAGAGGCAACTTAGAAGTTCTTTAGAGGCACCCTTAAAAAGCCAAAATTCAATAAGTTCATCAAAAGCATAATTCTTTCATTCAAAAATAGTTCAAAAGTTTCTCAGAAGTAGAAAACATGACTAATAAAAGTGTCAGATACTAGATTCAACCTTTAGAAGAATTAAAAAAGATCAACTATGTAAAATTCTATCATCACCATTAGCTTAGAATTTAAATAAAAGAACCTCAGAAGTTCTACATTAAGTTCATAATGGTAATTGATAGGTAGATGAACCTCAAAAGTTTTTAATACTTATCACAGAATTTCTGTAACCGGATAGAAGAAGAAAAACACAACAAATCTTTAAATCTTCTTTTTTAAATGGTCAGAAAGGTACCAAAAATGATCATTGCAGTTAAGATGTCTTCTACAACTTATAAAAGGAAGATTCAAATGTCTAGGAAAGTAGATCTGAGAACAAAAGAAATAAGAAAAATTTTACTCAAGCATTTACTAAGTCTTTCAAATTTAACTCCACAAGATCAGCTCCATTGCACTACATCCAACAAGCACTCAAATTGAATCGTTGAACAACACTTGGAGTCTAGTTTTTCTTGTTATTTACTGTCATATTCATTGTATTTTTATCACTATACTTCGTACACTCTACCTATCAAGAGGCATTCAATTCTATACAAATTTATTTACTATTTTCTTATTTGCAAGCAAGGGGCTTGCATCTTATATTGAACAACAAGCAAGGAAACATGCTAAAGTTTGTATAAGTTTTTGGTGAGCTTTGAAAACCAATGTGAATAAGTTATTAGTGAGCTTTGAAAACTAACTTGTATAAGTTTGTTAATGAACTTAAAAATCAACAAGTGTTAGTAGAACCTAAGCTTAGCATGAGAGGCTAACTTAGAAAAGGGGAGTAGGTACCATGTTAAGGGCTGTACCATTATAAAAACTATTGTCTTAGTGTGTTGCATGATATTTCTTATTTTATTTCAACATTACCTTTTGAATTTGGCTAAAATTTTTAAAGGCTCTATTTGCCCCCCATCCACCTAAGCCACCATTAGCTAAGGCCAATAATTGGTATCAAAACAGACTTGTCATTTCTTACAAACCAATATATATAACTTGTGAAGAGATCCTAATGGCCAGCTACTTCCATAACACTTCAGTTGAGGGTCAATCCACTTCCAGACCACCATTATTTGATTGCACAAATGATGAGTATTAGAAGATGAGAATGAAAAACTTTTTGATTGCCACAAATTATCAACTATGGAAAACTATCAAAGATGGGATGATTGTCCTAAATATAGAAGACAAGTACACTGCTGAGGATATCCAAGTAGTTGAAAGAGATGCTAAAGTAAAGAACTACTTTCATTGCACCCTTACACCCTCTAAGTTTCACAATATTTCCTCTTGTGATACTGCCAAGGAAATCTAGGACAACCTGTAGGTTGCACACGAAGGAACAAAATAAGTGAGAGAAGCTAAAATAAATCTTCTTGTGCAGGAATATGAATCTTTCAACATGAAGGAGATAAAGTCAATTTTAAACATATTTGGAAGATTCCAAAAGATAACAAATAGGCTAAAGAATCTAGGAGGGAAATATGGATAGCCCAAGTTGGTAAAGAAAATACTAAGATCATTATCAAGGCAATTGATCCCTAAAGTGATAGCAATCCAGGAAGCAAAAAACCTAGACATGATGACCCTAGAAGAGCTCATGAGCTCTCTTATGACCCATAAGGTGTTGATAAAATAAAAAAACTCTAGAAGATCCCAAGGGCAAGAAGACAATAGCCCTTAAAGTTGAGTCAGAAGTTGATAACTCCCAAAGTGAAGCATCATCAAGCGGAGATGATGATGAGAACATGACAATGATAACATAAAGATTTAAGTCCATGTTGAAGAAGAAGAACTTTGGTAGTAGTTCAAGAAATGATTCAAGAAGAAAACAAAAATATAAAGAGTCTCCCACATGCTACAATTGTAGGACTACTGGGCAAATGAAATTTGATTGCCCAGAACCTGACAAGAAGGAAAATGATCAGAATGATATTTCTGCATTCAAAAGTTTAACAAAAGAACCTCATAAATAATTCAAAGCAAGCATATGTATTTAGAAGCAATGCAGAATGATATTTCTGTAATAGAAATTCAATAGAAAGAACCTTAAAAATAATTCATAAGAAGCCTATGCATTCATAAACAACTCAAAAGCAATGCAGAATTGCAATCAAAAGTTCATCAGAATTAGAACTTTAGAAATGCTTTCCAGTTTCAGAAATATAATAGAAGATCAATAGCAATAATACAGAATGAACATAGAAGAAGTTTTTATGTTCAAACGATGTTCAGAAGTAATACTAAAACTCTTCAAAAAGCATCTTCAAAAAGACAAGATTTAAGAAGCACATCAGAGGTAAAATTCAAACTTCAGAAAACCTTAGATGCTCTTTAGAGGCACCTTAAAAAAGCAAAAATTCAAGAAGTTCATTAAAAGCAGAATTCAATCATTTAGAAATAGTTTAGAAGATTCTCAAAAGCATAAACAAGACTAATGAAAGTGTCAGATACTAGTTTCAACCTTTATAGAAATCCAAAATGATCAACCATGTAAAAATCTATCATTATGACTAGCTAAAAAGTTCAACAAAAGAACTTCAGAAGTTTTGCATTAAGTGCACACAATAACTGACAGGTAGATGAACCTTAGAAGTTTTGAATACTTATCACAAAACTTTTGTAGCTAGACAAAAGAAGAAAAACATAATGAATCTTTAAATCTTCTTTTTCAAATGGTAGGAAAGCTACCAAAAATGATCATTATAGCTAAGATGCCTTCTATAACTTATAAAAGGAAGATTGAAACATCTCAAAAAGTAGACATTTGAATGTAATCTCTTTCTTATTCCCTTTCACTTAATTCTTTTGATTATGACTAAAGGGGGAGTAAATAAGAGAAGAGAGAAATGAGAAAATAAAAATTTTATAACTTAGTACGCTCAAGGTAAATATATTCATGGGAGCTTACCCATGCAGGGAGAGCCCTAATAAACAAATAGAAGCACATAGCATACATTGCATATTCTAAATTTTTTTAAAAAGTTATCACTCAAATATTTTATCATCATCAAAAAGGGAGAGAATGTTAAGACTAACCCTTTTACTAAGCTTAATTTTGATGATGAATGAGATTAAACAACTTAGTTTTGATGATGAAAAAATAAATGGGTAAAGAATTAAGTTACTAACATATTACTTTCTAAGTGATGCAACATTTAAATATTAAAATAGATTAAGGAGAGTAGTTGCAAGAAATAAAAGGTGTTAATTATAAAATTAATGTTGATATAGATGCATTTGATGATAAACAAACCTTGACTAAAGATTATGTACTTATGGTTATAGCTAAGATTCGGTATGCAGAATCAAGTTGTAGGTCTTGAGAAAGATAAGCACAAAAGACATATTCAATGATGTCAAGGCTTGGGCGAGTAAAGAAGCAAAAGACGAAGTGTCCTAACAGACAAAGCATGAATGAAAAAGATTCGACTATTTCCATTTATCTATCAAGTGGAAGATTATATTTGATGGATGCCAAAGTAGTATACATATAATAAACTTTATTCATCATAAGCAAGTCATATTTAAACCAATGGTCATCGGATGAGAACAGACAAAGGCAAAGAAGTGAAGATCTTCTAGTGAAGCAATGAAAGGATCATATGGCAATGCAAAGACTTTGCCCATCATAAGTGAGCCAACGATCATCTGCTATCAACAAACAAAGTGGAGAAGTAAGGATCATATGGCAGAGTGAAAAGTTCATTTGGAGGCGCAACAAAGTTTTGTCTATTCAAAGCTAAGCTTAATAGACAACCCAACAAATAAAGCTATGAAGAAAAATTATCTGTGCCTTAAAGCTTAGTTTGTCACTTATAATAGACAACCCATCAAATGAAGTAATGAAGGAAATCCATCTATGCTCCAACACTCCATCTATTACTTACAATAGATAACCCAGTAGATGAAGCACTGAAGAAATAAGACATTCATGCTTCTATGGTTCAACAGACAAACCACAAGATAAAGCACTGGAAAGGATGATTCGTCTATTAGCATTGGAAAGGATGATTTGTCTGCTACTTATGAAAGGCAAACTAGAAGATGAAGGAACTTTGTCTTACGAATAGCTAAACAAATACTTTGTCTATCATAAGTAACAGGCAAGCAACGGTCAGGACAAATCATTGGTTTTCACTCAACATTAATAATGCTCTTTCCACATTACTAAAAGAGTCAACCATTGTAGCAATACCTCGACCAAAGCTTATTAAAAATAAGAAATTATCTTCTCCATGGTCAGCGCTATAGAGATTTCAATAGACAAGTATTAAGCAGAAGTCAGAAAATTTAAACACACTAATCAGAATGGTGTTCTGTCATTAATGGAGCTCACCTGCCACTAACAAATGGAATTCAAAGCAGCTATAATTGAGCATCGTTAGAGCAAGAGGAAGAAACCAAGTATCGAGAAAATCATTCAAAATCCTCTTGAGAGCATTTACTAATCTAAGCTAAACTTTCAGTAATCTTTCAAGAGTCAAGAGCCTTGCATTCAAAACTTCCTCAACTTTCTTTGAAGGCTCTCAACCACCTTTGGGAAGATTATTTACTTTTGCATTCAATTTTCAGAAACCTTCCCCTACGCTTACTAAGAAATACTTGTGCTTAAACTTTTGACATTCATTCTTCTTAAATTCCTTGAGCTAGTGGTTGAGACTAGACTCAAAAAGAGCTGTTATTATTTGAGTGTAGACCAGAGCTATTTATTCAAGCCCCCTAAAGCTGGAATCTAGAAGAGTACTGGTAGCACTATGAATATGCCCCATAAAGTTAGAATCTAGAAGAGTGTTGGGAGCACTATTCATGCACTAGAGCTGGAATCTAGAAGAGTGCTACAAGCACTATTGTATTTCTGCTATTGGGAATAGTGAAACCCAAGACACTAAGAGAAAAGTGTTCTTGGAAGAGTGGAGTAGAGTGTTTACTCGAACCACTATAAAATCATTGTGTCTTATTTATTTACACATTTTTTGATTGAGTGATTGATTGCTAGAGGGACTAACAAGTGGTATCAGAGCAAATTATATAAACACTTATAGTGATCCAATGGCAAACCCATCATCCCCATTACAAATATTTGCCAAGGGGACAATCGTCTACCCAATCACCCCTATTTGATGGAACTAACTTCACTTACTGAAAGTTAAGAATGAAGCATTTCATTGTAGTTAATGATATGGAGTCTTGGAAGGCTATTAAAGTTGGACTCACACTTCCTAATACTGAAGTAGATGCATGGACCAAAGAGGGAGTCACCTCAATCCAAAATAATGCAAAGGCTATGAACTCTTTATTTTGTGGACTACGTGTAGATTCTCAAAGGATGGCTTAACCACCCAAGAGGGGAGGAGTGAATTGGGTTTATGAAAATTCATTGCTCAGCCCCTTTGAAGCATTTCCCTGACTTTGTGCTTGTATGTGGTACATTATAATGTGAATAATAAAAGCAGTAAAGTGTAGGAAAATAAAATAAACACACATATAAACAATATAATTTTTATAGTGGTTCAAAAACCCCATCAATACATCCACTCTTCCAAGAGTACACATTCATTGTCCTCTGGGTTCCACTATACCCAGTACAATGGAAAGACAGTGTCCCTGACACTCTTCTGGTTTTCACAAGCTCAAGAGGAAACTCATCCATTTCAATGATCATAGGCAAACTTAGTAGCTTTCCTGAGCTTAGTACTAACCCACTGATTTTGAAGCTCACTAGTGATGAGTGGATTTCATTCACTCATAAGATACCTTTTTATACTTAGATATTTGTTGTTCTTATGCAATTGTGTTATG
>JAYJMB010032578.1:0-35556 GCA_036873735.1 Pouteria campechiana
AGAGAGAGAGAGAGAGAGAGAGAGAGAGAGAGAGAGAGAGAGAGAGAGAGAGAGAGAGAGGGTGGTGGTGGATGGGGGCCCGAATTTCCTCTGGTGGGCCATCGATCAAAGGGTTTGGTACTTTAGTTGTTGTTGGTGGGTGGCTTTAACTGTAATGGGGTGAGCCCACGAGAGAAAGGAGGCATGGGACACGGCGTAAATGTCGCAGTCTAACCTGAAACAGAAAAAATCAAATCAAAGGAACGTCCGAAGCTTACTGAACCAAACATCCGCATTAGATCCTGACCGTTGATTGTCCAGGTATGAGGATCATCTCTTCCACGGAAGGAATATGATTCTTCTACATATGAGATTAGTGGAAAATGGGAATCCGGATAATGGTGAATGGGGCAGTTTGGTGTCGATGGTGTATGTTTAGGAAACGGTCTTTGTCGTGACGTGTGCGAACAGACACTTTGCTTGCACGTCTGAACACGGAATCCCTGCGTCAACAACGTTGGTTGGGCGAACGTGGCCACGCCGTTGTTTCAAATAATCCTGTTTCTCAAGCAACGCTGACTGGCTGAGGCACAGATCTTGGCGGGAAATGCGCCTTCGATTCTTAAGCGCAACTTGGATGCCTTTCAAGGTGCATGACAATCCATCAGTATGACACATGGCATATACTAAGTCGAATTTAGTCGTCCAATTCAAAATAATGGGCCCTCACTTTGAATGGGTTGTAAACCAATAATGCGATTTGGATTCCGTCACGAATCTATATGGGTAGATGCATTGGGCAGTTTTGGAATTGAGATTATTTTAACTTCTAAGAAAAAAAATCAATTAGCATCTAAGCCTCTAAATTTTATAACAAAAAAGGAATGATGCTTTTGAATATGGTACAGCCAAGCTGGGAATTATTTCGGAAACTTCAATCGCAGGTGATCATTTATTTCCAACAGAAAAATGGTTAGTGAAAATGGTATAATTGAGCTGATGGACAGTTAAATTTGAGGCATATGAATGCCACATGATGTAGCATGTGTATTAACCATCAGCTTCTCCGAGTAGGTGAAGACAAGGAGAGTCACCAGAAACTTGATATATAAATAACAATATAAATTTGCAGTGTCATTGGAACATGCAGTTTCAATCTTTGGTTGGTAGTGACGTCGACCTAGAATGAAGACGGTCATTTTCTTTTTAAAATTTTTCTGTAAAATTGAAGTACTAAGGAATGAAAGAAATGATGGGGTGTCAGGCAGTGTTTTGTTCCACACGTGTAGCACCTCAGCCTGCTCAAATCGTGGGATCCACCTTTGATGGATTCATTTACAGAAAACAAGACAGAAGCATAACGCAATGGAGATCGTCCCTAATTTGTCCAAAGTCAAAAATCAAACACGAAACTAAAAAATGTGAAGCGTTTGTTTCTACTACGCAGGAATTTGGATGGTTTGGATAATTGGATTGAAGTGAGAAGTGTGTGGATGGTAAATGCTCTGCCAGCCAACTAACTTGGTGATGTTTTCAGCTGTAGAAAGTCACGAAACTAGAGTGACCGGGAATTTAATTAATACTCGGGTCGGGTGTACTGGCAAGTACGCATGATGGCCAAAACTTTTCATTAATTACAGTTTGGCATCAGCAATCATATCACGTGGACAGCCTTTCTTCAAGTTTTGGAGCATTTATTTCCGATTGTTTACGTGACAGATTGTCACGTCGGACGTGTATAACTGGCACGCAAAGGGCGTGTGGGACATTAGGTTGACGTTGCAGCGTATTCAGCAGCATGTCGTGCTATTCTGCATGATACAGGTCAGGCGGCTCTTCTGCAGTATGCGTGCTGCAAGAAATGTCCACATGCTTACCATCCGCATTCTTAATTTCTAGAAATTCAAGCTCCTCTTGAATTTAATAATTAAAACCAGTACTGTAGTGGGTGCATGTAACAATTTCATGGCGTTTGCATGTGCCTCTCTCTTTGAAAACTTGTATGACGTGGGGCCTTATTTTCTTTGTTGTCATCTAGTTTTACCTGTCTCTCTAAATGCTAATCTGAATTTCCACTAGCTGGACTTTGACTGAATGAGTAAAATTTAAATGTATAGAACAATTACTTAGGATATGAGAACTTGATACTAATTTTCTAATATAATCATATATACAAGATCATACATACATAGATTAAAGGCATAATAAAAATACACAAAAGACATAAAGTTTACATGGAAACTCTTCAACCTAAAAAGAAAAAACAATGGGAGAGAGATAAATATCTATTATTAAACATAGGTTACAAAGTTGCACCCAAGATGTCTCACATATATCTCATAGAATGCCTCACATATATTTCCAATCAACATACCCTCATAACCTCTCTCTCTCACTCATCTCTAGGAGATCTTACATGATGGCTTTCTTGTCTTAACCCTAAAATTACCCACTAAATCTCTAACAGAAATCTCATTATATAGCTTCTTGTGGGCTTTTTTACATGACTTCCCTTAAGCCCATCTCACGTACACAGGCCCACTAAACTTTTATAGAATACAAGACACAAAATCCAATAAATCTTCATCTAAGCTTGGACTTTATAAACAATAAGCTAACTCTTAAAGATTAAACTAGTGGCACCACCATCCACAAATTAATCAGCAGCTTTTTATTAGTTAGTTTATCATCTACTATATTCAAGCCAACATATTGTAGAGAATTGAATGCTAACGTGACTTTTGAATGAACACCGTCAAGAATCCTGCAAGACTGAACAAAGGTCAAAGGACGCCGGCCAGGAGTGTTTTCGGTGTGAACACTTCAACACTCAAGTTAGTAAGTGAGACTCTTTTGAGAAGGTATAAGTAGTAGTAAGAGCTTGTGTTTTGGAGAGTGCATACCTGGTCTTTTTATACTTGAGCGAAAGTAGTAGCCGAGTTGTGTATGTAGCTTTGTACAAAAGAGAGATATGATCTCATTCCTGAAGAAGGACTTTAGAAAAACACACCTTATGTAGTCCTATGTTTTCAGGACTGTGTAATAGGCATCCCTATTAGTATGAGGGTCTGACGTAGTGCATGGCCAGTAGGATAATTAGGTATCTGTGTTAGATTTTCCTAACACCAGCCCCCCCTTAAGAATATGTGCAATGCACTTTGAGCTTTTTTGTTTTTTGAACCACCTGGACTGTTACATCATACTCTAATACGATGCATGGAGTTGATCTCTTGGTAACTGCCATAGTAAATGAGAGCATTTATGTGACACTTCGAATTCACTTCCCAATGTCTCATCTTTGCTACCTTGTCCTCTATAAATGAGGATCCTCTCTGCTCATTTGCATCTCTAAGGGGCTGCTTAGTATGGATCCTGAAGGCCTTCCTGCCAAGCCATCCTTGTACAAGGAAATTAACCCTGCCGATCTAATCTAGCCCATGGGGATCAATCTCGTCAAGCAAACTAAATATGAAAAAATTAGTCCCACTGCACAGGTTCAATATGAGCAAATCAATCCTGGGAGTGTGAATGATAATCCTCAGTATTTCAAGTGGATCCAATTTCTCTATGGAGAGATCAAGCGGCTGGATGTGGAACTAAAGCTGGTTAGGTGGTCTCTCTAAATGGCTAATCAGCATTTGGTTCAACACGTTGTCATCTCCTGCAGTCTTTGAATTGCATTCGATCTTTGGAGGAGGAATTAGCGACCACTCATTAGCAAATAGAGGAGTTGGAGGCTGTTGTGGACGCTTTGGATGAGTAGATAGGATCACTTCCTTTCTAGTTCTCTACTTTGTTGATGTAATGAATCCTCTATAATAATAATAATGTTGTTATGCTCAAACTTTTATTTTCTTAGCACCTTTTTTCCTCTCAAATGTTCTCATTTTTAGAGAACAATGAATCTACTGCTCCTGACAATAGGGCTATGACGCTTTCGCTTTTGTATATCGGATCCACTAGGAAATTCTTTCCTAACAAATCCAGAGACGCTCTAACGCTTTTGCTTTTCAATCTTGTAGCACCTGCTCTAGCAGATTTGCTCAAACATTTCATTCTAGCAGACTCGGAATCCTGTAATGCCTTTGTATAGGCTTTTTATTATTTTTTGAATTTTGATGTCAATCATTCTATGGCAGCTTTATCCATATTGATGTGACTCTTTGACACTTCTATTCACCCAAGTGTATGAGGTTTAAATGCAATAGGATGTGAAAACAATTGATTTTTGGTTTTCATGAGGCTCTAGGCTGTCGTTTCTTTAGTTTTGCACAAAACCCTAAATGGTTTTGTTGAGAGATGTCTTTAAGATGCCACTGCGAATATGAAAAGTCACTTTCCGTTCTTAGTTTATTCTTCGTCCCCTCTGTCTTTGATCTGTCATTGTTCTCTTCTTCTCCTCTAGTAACCCATCTTCATTTTTTGTTCTAATTTTTGTTTGTTTATTTTCCTCATGGCTATTGAGAGGTCTCACCCATGTCTATCGGACAATTTCGTGGAGGAATTTTGGCTCTACCCTTTGCCTAAGGGTATGAGTTGGGTGTTTCCATAATCCATTACCTTGCCATGGCATTCCAGTGAAAATATGATCCCTATTTCTTTAAGATCTCTTTGACCTAATTTCTGTCTTGATCAGACCCATTTCATCTCCACTCTTTTGCTTGGCTACAAAATTTCTCTGGGTCAGTTGGTTCCTAATAGCTGACACTATATCTTGTCACTTTGCCGTTGGGTTCACCATCTCTGGGAGATTTCATTTTTTACCCTTTCAATGTTTTTTGCCATTTTCACATTGAGTAAGGCTCGTCATTCATCTTACTATTTCTATCTTTCCCCCCACGCCCCTTGGCTAAAGTTGTTTATGTGAACCACAGAGCCGAACGATGAATGAAAAAGTCAGTGGGTTTGGGTTAAGGTTGCGGTGGATTTTCCTTTTCTAGTGATCTAGACAATTATTCCGAATCACCTGCCATTTGTTCTTTCTCCCTTGGAATGTCACAGCTTGTACATTCTAAAGCATAGGTTGATGTCCATACATAGGTTATTAGCAGATGCTATATCTTCAACTGATCAATATCACTAGGTGGATTTTTTGTGTGGCTTCTCGGGTCAGGAGGTTGTTACTCTTGATCCTCTTTCTTCTTTGTCTATTTTGTTCCCTAATTTAAGCTCTATGATAGAGCAAGAATGTGACCTTTTCCCTTTTGTTCACTTCAGTCCTTACTAGGTGGAGGCTCTCCCTACTATGCCTAACCCTGCAACCAATCAATTGGCTCCGCTCCTGGGACCAAGAGTTAAGACAGCTACTCGGAGGCAAAGGCTAAAAATTTTAATTAATGCCCCTTCTTCTTCTCTTGGGTCATCTAGGGAGGGGCCCTTTGTCTTAGAACCTCAACCAAAAATGGTTGAGGAGGGTTAATCTCTGCAAGCCAGTCTAGTTAATGTTTCCTCTGGTAGAAGTGCCTCGCAAACTTCTACATCTGGCTCCTCCTCTGGATCTGGTCAAGATAATTTGGCGGGTTAGCGTCCATCTCCTGGTTCCGTAGCCACCATTGGGGAGCAGATCCATTCATGGGGAGATATCGATGATCTTTTTGGAGGAGGAGTGTATTCTTCTGCCTCTATTCTTCTTTCTTTTGTTTTCTCATTAGCTGTGCATTCTTCGCTCTATGATCTCTTGTGCGGTTAGCTCTATTATGTCTTTTGTCGCCTCCTCCTCTTCCTCTCTAGCTGTCACTCTGCTTCTTGATTCTCTCATTTCCTCTAGCTCTGGGTAGGTCATCAATATGGCTCCAATGGCAGGTCTAGAGTTGGTGGTAGCTATTGGTCCCATGTAATAGAGAGCTCAAGAGAAGATGACAGAATTGAGCATATAAAATTATGGCCAAATAAAAATTAATGAGCTAAGTAGAAGTTATGATGCAACATGTATGTGGTTTTCATATCTGTTTATTTAGTCATAGTAACTGCTTTACTTCCAAATTCAACTTCTCTTAGCTATTCTTATTTCAGATAAGTAATTGTGTGTAGTGATATGTGAAATGTGATGACAAGATAATTATATACAAAGTAAAATAATCAAGCAGACAATACACACAACAATTTTTATAGTGGTTCGGAAACCCCATCCTTACATTCACTATTCCAAGAGCACACACTTATTATACCTTGGGTTTCAATATATCCCATATAATGAAAATATACTAGTGATCCTAACACTCTTCTAGACTTTAGATCTAGGGAGCGTAAATAATGTTCCCAACACTCTTTTGGATTCAAACTCCAGGGGGCATAAACATAGTGTTGGCTCCCATAAGGTGGCTAAACCTACGAGGGGATGGATCAATTAGGTCTTTAAAAATTATTGCTTAACTCCTATGAAATCAATTTTTCTCTTTTCATGCTTATGTGCTATGCAATATGAGATGAATAATAAAGCAATAAAGCACACAAATAGTAAAGCAATCAAACACATAAATAATAAGATTTTTATAGTGGTTCGGGCACTTTGTCACTACATCCACTCTTCCAAGAACACATACACCTTATGTCCTAGGTTCTACTATATCCAATAGTAGAAGAACAAGTAGTGCTCCCAGCACTCTTCTAGATTTCAGTTTTAGGGGGCATAAACATAATGCTCCTAACACTCTTCTAGATTCTAGCTCTAGGGGGTGTATTCACAGTACTCGCAACACTCTTCTAGATTCTAGCTCTAGGGGACATAACTAGTGCTCCTAGCACTCTTCTGCATTCCTGCTCCATGGGGCATAACTCTGGTTTCATGAGCTCACCAGAAACCCTACCTTTACAGGTATTTCGTATATAATGATATGCCTTTGTTTAGGCTAATGAGTACACATAGTTAAAACAAAAATAAAATGATGACACAATAAGCACATTATAGTAATTTTGAACTCCTTTTATGTAGTCCTAATGTGGTTTTGAAGTTCTTTGATCTTAGCATCTCTTGGAGTGAAAACACTTAGAGGATTTGAATGGATTTATTGTTGGTAGATTTGCCTTTATCATAGAACCCTCAAGCTCCTTGGTGATCTTTAGGAGGACTTGATCTTTGAATAATTCTTTATAGCACACAAGATCTTCCTTGGATATTTGGAAGAAGGCTTTGAATAGATACTGAAAAATAAAGCTCTTGGATCATATTTGAAGTCTAAAGTTCTTGGTCTAGGGATGCAAAGATTTGTAGAAGGTTTCAAGTTCAATCCCCTTGCTTCTTCAACCTTGAATCATCCCTTAGCTTCTCCTTAAATAGAACTTCAAAAATATGACCGTTGGAAGAAGTGGAAAGCAACTTCGAGGTTGCAACGTTTGGATTTTCGAACGTCAAAAATCGGCAAGCGTTAGTGGCAGGTGGCTATGTCAAGTGACTGTCCATCAGGCGATATGGCAGGCAGCTAATCCAAGCAATTATGGTCAAATGTCTGCAAAAACTACCGCATCCACCTTGCTGTCCACTCATAAGCGATATGGCAGGCGGCTAAGCTAAGTGACTACTACACAAGCAATATTGGAAGGCGGCTGTGAATTGGCAAGCAGTACCTTCACATGAAGTACTTCGTTAATGGATGGCAGGCGGTATCCATAGGCTCCTGCGACAAGTGACTATGGTTCTACACTCAATATTTCTACACTTTGTCACTTGTGAAACTTGGAATAAATCAAAACATATTTTCCCATATAGTTTTCATAAGCTTTCAAACATGGATAAAAATTTGAATTAAGCTTTGAGCAAGGATGAATTTAATCAAGTATGTCTATGAAGCATGCTTATTCGAATGTATTTATCCATTATGATTTTCTCAAGTCGTAAGACATGTATAAAGGCTTTTACTCACATAAAGCATGTCTATCAGGATGTGTTTATCCATTACTTAGGATGTGTTTATCTATTATGATTTTTCTCAAGCTCACATATCATATCAAGTAAAGGCTTAAGATGATAATTCCATGAAATATATGCTTATGTTTAAGCAGAAATGCATCTATGATCTAACATATGATAAGTAAGATTAATGCAACATGAACTATAATGAATCCTTTATTCCTTAAAATAATTTGCATAATATGCTTGAATAAATGGTAGCTTTACAAAAGAGTGCACAATCCAAGTATACTTTAGGCTTCTTATATTTAAGTCATCATTAGAAAAAATTAAGCCTTAAGCCAAGTTTTGTGGTCTTCAAAATCATATATAATAAGGTCAACACATAGTGATCCCAGCACTCTTCTAGTTTCATGAGTTCACCAGGAAACTCACCGATTTTGAAGATCACTAGAAAATTTGTTAGTTTTCCAGAGCTCACTAACAACTCATGCAATGTGGTTTTCATGAGCTCACCACAAAGTCATATAGCTGATTAACAATACTCATTTTTGCACATTACATTGCCTCTTTTACTAGGCTAATTTCTACATAGTTTGAGCACATATAAATGTTGATCCTGTTTAGATGGTGACTCAAGAGGGGGGGTGGGGGTGAATTGAGGTTTTAAAAATTTTGGCAAGATAATGGTTAAAGTGAAATACTAAAGGAATCACTGATAACATAATGCACTTATACAGGTATTTTTATAGTAGTTCAGCCCTTCACTTGGGTTCCTACTCTACTTCTCTGAGTTAGCCTTTTCTGCTAAACTTAGGTTTCATTAACACTTGTTGGTTTTACAAGTTCACCAACAACTTACACAAGTTGGTTTTTCAAGCTCACTAACAAACATATAAAATATTCAATAAGTATCCTACTTGCTTTCACTACATAGATGCAAGTTAATAAACTTGTAGAGATATGCAGAAATAAACATGCACAAATATTAATGCCTCTAACAAGTAATATAACAATAAAAGCAGTAGGATTCAATATCCAGAAGTGGTCGAATGAATGAATTTGAATGCTTCTCTGAATGAACTATAGTGGAGTTGAAATCGTGCAAAAAAGTTTTAAAGACTTAGTAAATGCTCTCTCTTGTTTTTCAGTGTTAAAACCATTGTTATCTTCGATCTTACTTAACTTCTTTTATATGTGAGTTCTCTATCTTTCTTTGAGATCTTTGACTTTCTCTAGTGTGGTAGGTGAGAAACATTAAATGCTGAGAAATATTTGAATTTAAGATCATTGTACTTTTAACACTATTTCAGAGGCTATGAACTAACATCAGATCCTCTAAAATTTTAAGTAGCATGAAGTTTTTGTACAACTCACACAAGTTGTCATTACTTCGGATGCACCAAAGATGTGCTTCAGAGGATCCAAAATGGCATTACCGAAACAACTCGCATTGGGTTTGTGGAGGCTAACTTTGAAGTAATTGACTCCATGACTTCAAAATATCTTTTTGTCTCCTAAGTAAATATTTGGTGACTCCAAGGAAACCAACTCTGAAGGTTGTAGTTTTCTTTGAAGTACCCTATCGACTCCGAAGTCATTTTGGCTCCACTTTGACATGCTTAAATTAACTCCAAAATTCTGGTTTGTCTCCGAAGTAAGTGTTTCATGACTCTAAAGGAGTTTGTTGTCTCTGAAGTACCTATCTTCTAACTCCAATGAGTCATGTTCACTGAATAGTGTTCTATTAACTCCCAAGTTTGTCATTCATTATCTCCGAAGTGCTTTGTCGACTTCGAAGAACTTAACTTAGCCTCGAAGCTTGCATACTGGTGACTTTGAAGTGCTACAATAGTCTGATATTACTTTCCTCTATCTCCAAAGTGCTTCAGCGGCTCCGAGACTTCCTTGCTAAATCCGACACTTGTGTCTTCATGATTCTGAAAGATTGTTTCCTTGTTTTAGAGGCTTTTTAGTGGTTACGAAGCGCCTTAGCTGACTCTAAAGTATGTGACTTTGTAATTCTGAAGGGATAAACTTTGACTCCGAAGCTTCCTTGAGGACTTTAAACTTTCTATTTTCTTGTTTTAAGTATATATGTAGTTTATATACTTAATTTTCATGAGCATTTACTTGGTTTCTTCCTTTGAATATTGTGAAGTTTTATTCTCAAAGATTAGTTTGAAAGTATAACTGTGAGTGCTTGAGAATAGACTTGTTAGTACCTTAATATTTTGCTCATGTCTTTGCTCATCATCAAAACATACTTAGTTAAGAATGTTCATCATCAAAATCAAGCTTATTTAAGATAGTATGTTCAACATTCTCCCCATTTTTTATGATGACAAAACACTGAGTGATAAACTTTTGAAAATTTATTTAATAATAATCTTAAAACAACTTAATTGCAAGAAATATTTATTGATTCAGTGTAGCTCCCCCTGAATGGATGCATAAAATTTTTAACTATATTTCATACAAAAGAAATTTTTAAATTTTCATACATACATTTAGTACATAAAAAAATCATTTTATTTAGCACATTTTCTCCTCCTTTTTGCCATAATCAAAAGGATGGAAAGAAACAAAATGAATAACCATAGTCTATCATGATTAAAATGCATACATACATAATTTTTCATGGAAAAAATTTCAATTATAGAACAGAAAAAAATTTCATACATACAGAATTCTTTTACAAAAAAATCAGAAGGTAACAAAATTAGCAAGATGGCTTGGGCTTTCTCTTATAAGTCTTAGAGAAAGAATCTCTATGAGGGGGAAGAGTAGGCTTGGATTGAGAAGTGGATGGGGTAGAAGAGGGCTTAGGTGGTTTGGGAGATGACTTGGGTCTTTTTGGTGGAGGACGTGGAATGAAAAATGGATCATTTGGAATTGATGAGGGAGGTTCATGGGTATATGCTATTGGTCCACAGTCTGCAACATAGATGAAGTCAATATGCTCTCGAAATGTTGGGTCTAGCAACTCAGGAAAGACTGCATGAAGCCCTTTCTAGAGATTTTCTGTGTTTGCATTCATCCTAGCTATATACTCTTAGTAGTATATGGTGATTTTGGAGAGAGGAGCCTCTTTATGTTCCTTTGGAGGTGAAATTCTTAGCTTCCTCTTAGGTTTGGAAGAAGATGGCTGGGTTGATGGTTTTGGTTTTGGGATGGCAGGAAGTTTTCTAGGGATTTTGGCTTTAGTAGAAGGTGGTGGTGAAGATTTGGGTTTTGGTAAAGGGGCTAGTTGAGACTTGATTTGCCATATCCTATGTTGGAGAGAAGGATCAGATAACTAAGGATAGAGAAGAGGAAGATTGTCAGTTATTGCCTCTAGATTGGCAAAATTGTAAAATGAGAATTCTTCCTCAGTGATAAGAAAGATTTGATGAGGACCTAAGGGAGATGGAAATACAATTCTAGGAGGTCTAGATGCTGGAAGCATGTGAAGACATTTCTTAGTGTATGTTTCAAGAATTGATTCTCTATTAGGAATTTTAATATTGTGGCCCTTTGGAGTCAATGGTGGATCAAGAAGAAGTTGAATTCTATGAATAGGGTCCTCAAGTTCAGAAAATAGATTTTCTTGAGAAGATAAAATGATGGATTGAGAGAGAAACATCTGACCAATTTTAGAGTTGATTTTTGACATACTCCTAAACTTAGAAGATGTCATCTTGATTGGATTTGCAATACGAATAAGAATGTCAGGATTATCAAAAGTTAGTTTTGAAGGAGATTGTGGAGGAATTAAAGTTTTTCTCCATTCTGGACGAATTAAGGGTAAGTTCCATTCTGGTAGAATTTGATCAATTCATTCAAGAAAGAGTTCTCCTAACAAATAAAGGTCCTTTTTAGTAAAGCCCAGATCACCATCTAGTCCTGGATTCTAGATAAAATACATTTAGGAAGAAGAATAATGATGGGATACTTCCCATGTCGAACAATAGCTCATGAGGATTGGCGACGTAATCCTCAGGCATATTGGAGAAGGCTTAAGTGTTCGGAATTGATGGAGGCTATGTTGGAGGCTGTGTTGGAGAAGGGGGAGAAGTAACTTCAGTAGGTTCACTGTCAAGTTGAGTAACCTTTGGAATTGCATAAGATGATAGATGAGGAGGAGAGTGTGAGGGGGGAAACATTACTGTGATTGGTTCTAAGTGGAGATAAGTGGTGTGGAGGTAAAGGAAAGTGAGTTGGAGGTAGAGAGAAGTGAGAGTGATAAGCTTGAATTCTAAATGACTCTGCTAAAGGTTATAAAGAGTCAAGTCATTGATCAATCTTATTAGCTCTTAGGATCATGGATGACATGGCAATGTTGAGTTTATGATCCATTCTATTTATTTGAAGAGCTAGAGTAGACAGATAGTGTTCAATCATTGTCAATCTATCTTCTAGGTTGATTGAGATAGGTTGTGTGGTGGGGATTGATGAATTGGTTGTGGTTGGTTGTTGTGAAGAAGTGGGTCTTATGGGTGATGGAGATCTGATGGGTGTAAATGAAGTGGTTGGTGTTACTGCTACCATCTCAGTTTCTTCTCTTAATACTTCTTCTGATCCTTATACTCTGATATTTCTTTGATCTTCTCTAGAGACTTCTTCTCTTATTTCCAGGGTCTCCTATCTTATTGGGCTTTCTAATTCTTGTTTTTCTAATCTGGATCTCTTTAGTTGTCTAGTTTTTCTTGGTTTTTTACTAATCCACCCTTGTGATGTTCTCTTGAAACCTATTCTTTTTAAGGTTCTTTCATCAACTGTGTCTGAGTCCTTAGACTCTTCTTTATTTTCTCTAGTCAGATCTACTCCTGCATCTCTAAGGATTCTTGTGAAGATCAGCCCATATGGAAGTGAAAATCTTGTTATGGATTTCACTAGATATAGATGATCCACTATGATTTGTGCAAGGTTTATTTTCTTTTGGTTTTTCAAAGCCCATAACACTTTTGCATCTTTCTTTGAAATTGAATATGTGGCTCCTATCCTTGGATACACATTATTTATCACCATTGTGTATGCCAATTTGTAATCCAGGCTCAGATGACTGGCATGTAAGTAGTTTTTCTTTGCATCTATTTCAACTCTTGACAGGTCTGAAAATAATCTTACTCTGCTTGATGGCCACTCAACATGTTCTTCTTCAATTTTAGGGAGGTTGAAGATTCTTCTGAAGTTATCAGGGGATAGTTTTATATCAATCTCTCCTATCCATGATTTCTATGTACTTGAGTTCAAATTACTGATTAGAGCCTTTACCATTCTAGGATAACATGGCTCTTTACAACTCAGAAAGTCAGTCCAACCTTGGAATCAGAACCATTTATGTACTTCCAAGTTCATTCCTGTTTCTCGAAATACATCAAAATTAATTGCTCTACCATTGACGATTTTCTTATTTTCATACTTTTTAAGATATATAGAGTAGGCA
Source organism: Pouteria campechiana (assembly GCA_036873735.1). Taxonomy (NCBI): domain Eukaryota; kingdom Viridiplantae; phylum Streptophyta; class Magnoliopsida; order Ericales; family Sapotaceae; genus Pouteria; species Pouteria campechiana. Next base: position 13,254 of record JAYJMB010032578.1, read on the forward strand.
TTTTCTCTATTAAGAAAAATTACCTTAAATGTGTCATCCTCACATCTCACTTTTTTAGAGATACTTGTCTCTGATTCTTCATCCCTTTCCTTGCTTCTGTTACTTGAATCAGTTGTTTTTGTTCTTACCATTATAATAGAAAGAAGTGGGGATTCAGAAATTGATGGAGGAGATAAGATGGAAGAGTTGCTTGAACTTAGGAGTTTGAATCCGATGGGAAGTTGAGGAGTTTTTCTTAAAGGATGTTTTTAGATGCTCTAGGGAAAGGGTTTTAGGTTTTCAAAAGTTTTTAAATAGTTAAATAGAGTTTTGGAATTTCAGCTACTACAAAAGATGTTATCGGAGGCTTCGAAGACAAGATATGTGATCTTCGAAGGTGATGATCGTGATGGTTCAGTGACTCCGAAGCTTTACTTCGGAGGCGACATAATCTATCAGAGGCTAAGAAATGATTTTCGGCGTTTTTGAAATTTTATTTCGGGGGTGTGGTATTCTTTGGGAGGCATTTTAGTCTTCCTTCGGAGAGTCTAAAATCCATTTTGGAGGCTCCAAAATATTACAAATTTTCAGATTTGTTTTTTTTTATGCATTTTTCATTAGAATTATCAGTAATGAACATGTTTTCCATCTTATAGAGATTTTGTTAATTTTTAACTTAAGGTTTTGAATCTAAAATACCTAATTCTCTTCTTAATTTACTGAATCTATCTTCTAGAAGAGGTTTAGTAAAGATACCTGTTAATTGATTTTTAGTGGGCACAAATTGTAAACATATATTGTGATTTTGAACATGATCTCTGATAAAATGATGCCTAATTTCTATATATTTTGTTATGGAATGTAAAATTGGATTTTGGTCAGACTTATAGCACTAGTGTTGTCATATCTTATAAGGATATCAACAAAGGATCTGATCACAATAACTGCCAGCTACTACATATTCTGCTTCAATAGTTGATAATGCCACGGATGTCTGCTTCTTGGAAAACCACGATATGACCATGTTTCCTAGAAATTGACAAGATCTTGAGGTACTCTTTCTATATAATTTATATCCAGCAAAATCTAGATCTGAGTACCCTACTAAATTAAAATCAGAACCTTTTGGATACCACAAGCCAAGACTTAGTGTGTTTAAAAGATATCTAAAGATTTTTTTACAACAATTATGTGTGACTCTTTGGGATCTAACTGAAACATTGCACACATGCAGATACTAAATATTATATCTAGTCTGCTTGCTGTCAAGTACAATAATAATCCTATCATGCTTCTATAGAGTTTGTTACATACTGATTTACGTCTTTCATCTTTGTCCATCTTCATTGAAGTGCTCATTGGTGTTCCATATCTTTTACCATCTTCAATGTTAAATTTCTTTAGAAGTTCTTTTGTATATTTGACTTGGTGAATGAAAATTCCTTCTTTCTCTTATTTGATTTATAGCCCCAAGAAGAAATTGAGTTCGTCCATCAAGCTCATTTCAAATTCTCCTTGCGTAGTCTTAGAAAACTCTTGGCATAGCTTTACATTAGTTGCTCCAAATACTATATCATCAACATAAATTTGAACTATAAGAATGTCTTTCTTTACATGCTTAATGAAGAGAGTGGTATCCACTTTACCCCTTGAAAAACCTTTCTCAATCAGAAATTTTCTTAGCCTCTCATACTAAGCTCTAGGAGCTTGTTTCAAACCATAGAGGGCTTTCTTGAGTTTAAATACATGACTTTTATAATGAGGATCTTCAAATCCAGGGGGTTTTTCTACATATACCTCTTCATTAATGAAACCATTCAAGAATGCACTCTTTACATCCATTTGATATAGTTTGAAATCCATATATGATGCAAATGCAAGAAGCATCTAATGGCTTGAATTCTTACAATAGAGGTGTATGACTCTTTAAAGTCAATACCTTCTTTTTAACAATACCTCATTGTAACTAATCTTGCTTTATTTCTTACCACAACTCTTGATTCATCTAGTTTGAAGACCCATTTTGTTCCTATAACAGATTGATGCTTTGGTCTTAGAACAATAATCCACACATCATTTCTTTTAAAATGATCCAATTCTTCTTGCATAGGTAAAATCCAGTTTTCATCTTCTAATGCTTGGTCTATGCAAGTTGGTTCTTATTGAGAAATGAAGGCAAAATTTTCACATATTTGGTAATAGGATGATCTAGTTCTAACTTTATCGAACATATCACCAATTATCTGGTTTTTAGGATGAGCATGCATAAACCTCCAATCTCTAGGAAATGATGAATTACCTTCCTTATTTACTTCTATTGTGGATGGTTCAGCTTCATCCATTGTTGTTTATGATAGTGGAGCTTCTACTTGATTAACTTATAATTTCAATTTCTCTACACTTATTTGAAGATTATCTATCTCATCATCAAAATCACTATTTCTTTTTGTAGAGTTAGTATGCTCATCAAATTTAACATGTATAGATTCCTCTACAATCTTAAGTTTCAAGTTGAACACTCTAAATACTTTGCTAATAACGGAATATCTCAGAAATATATCTTGATTGGATCTACTATCAAAATTTTCAAGGTTTTTTTTGCCATTATCAATAATAAAGCATTTACAACCAAAAGTATAAAAATATGAAATTTTAGTTTCTTGCCATAATATAATTCAAATGGAGTTTTGTTGAGTATGGATCTTGCAAAAATTCTATTAATGATATAGCATGCAGTGTTCATTATTTAGCCCAAAAATATTATGGAAGACTGTATTCACTCAATATTGTCCTTGCATTCTCTTGCAAGGATCTGTTCTTCCTTTCTACTATTCCATTTTGTCAGGGTGTTTTTAGTGTAGAAAAAGTTTGAAGAATACCATTGCTTTCACAGAAATCATTGAATCTATGATTCTCAAACTCTCCACCATGATCACTCTTCATGACAACAATATGAGAACTTTGTTTATTCTGTACACATTTGGAAAATACTTCAAACAATGAAAAAGCTTCATCTTTAGATGCTAGAAACATTATCCAGGTAAATCTACTATAGTCATCTATAATGACATATGCGGAATATTTTCCTCAAAGGCTTCTAGTTCTTGTTGGTCCAACTAAATCCATGTATAGCAACTGAAGGGGTTTGGTTGTGTATACTTCATTGTTTGATTTGAAATATTCTTTTACTTACTTTTCAAGCAAGCATCACACAACTTATTATCAAATTTGAGTTTTGGTAAGCCAACAACTAGATTTTTATTATATAATCTTTCAATCAGATTTTTGTTGGCATGTCCTAGCCTTTTATGCCACAACATAGGTTCATTGTCATTCACAACATGACACTTAGCTTGAATATCAAAAAGATTAACCAAATATATATTTCCATGTCTTCTACCATATATTATAACTGATTGAGACTTATCTAGTAAAGAATAAAATTGAGATTCAAACATAACTTTGTAGCCTTTGTCACAAAATTGACTTACGCTAAGAAGATTGTGTTTAAATCCTTCTACTAAAAGTATATCTGGAATTGTAGTAGATTGTGGTTTGCCAACCTGACCGATCCCAACTACTCTACCTTTACCATTATCACCAAAGGTTACTGTTCCACCAGATTTCATTTTTAGCTCCATGAACAACTCCTTATTCCTTGTCATGTGCCTTGAGTAACCATTATCGATGTACCATGTGCTGCTCTTTGTGGCTTCCAAGCACACCTGCATAATAAAGTTAAGTTTTAACTTTTGGTACCCATTTGGGAATGGGTCCAGGTGGGTTAGTAGCAAATAATGTTGGTACCCATTGTTTCTTGGGTAAAATAGTTTTAACTAAAGGAAATTGGGTTGCATTTAATACATTTGCAATTATTTTTGGAACCCAAATTGTAGTCTATTTAGGCTTGAATTTTCTGTGTTGTTACTATCCACTTCTTTTCCTTAGTTTTATTCTTAATAAAGTGGAAGTCAATATCTTTTCCAGAGCATTGTTTTTAGCTACTACTTGCTCAAGTATGCTATTGGTGTTATTTCTAATCTTGAGCTTCGAATTTTCTTCCTTGACTTTGGAGCATTCGTTTTAATTCTTTTAAGCTCCTTTTTAGTCTGTTTATACTTCTTTTTCAAAGTCATAAAATTTGAATGTAGTTCTTCTAGCATTTCTTCATGATTGGAAGTTCCAGAATTAGAATTTACCTGCTCTTCATGGATCACTATGAAGTTGATTCCCATATGAAGTTCATCATGAGTGCTTCTGTTTGGAGAAAGTTGACTAATTTGAGCTTCATGTTCTTCTTCTTCTTCATTTTTGCTTTCATTTATAATGTTCTCTAGCATCTCCCATGCTGCTAGAGCTTTCTTGTTCTTCTAGAATTTTTTGCTCATTCTATTGTTGTTGTTGCTATTATTTATTTTGTTGAAGTATAAATTATACCTCTTCTTTTGCTGATCATTTTGTCTCTTGTCAGGCTCTGGATAGTCAAATGTCATATGTCCAGGTTTCCCACAATTGTAACAGGTGGGTGGTTCTTTCTTTTTATCATTTCTTCCAAAATTGTTCCTTGAGTTATTTCTAAACTTCTTCTTCTTTAGCATGGATTTGAATCTTCTTATTATCAATGTCATTTCCTCGTCTTCATATCCACTCATGGATGAATTAGTTTGAGATTCGTCATTCTCTGACTCAGCTTTAAGAGTAATTGCTTTCTTGCTCTTTGGTTCTTCTATATTTTTCTACTTCATTAACATCTCATGAGTCATAAGAGAACCCATGAGTTCTTCTAGACTCATTGTGTCCAGATTCTTTGCTTTCTGGACTGCTATTACTTTTGGCATCCATTGCTTTGACAAAGATCTCAGGATTTTCTTCACCATTTTGGGCTCTACATATTTTTCTCCTAGATTTTTCAGCACATTTGTTATCTTTTAAAACCTTCCATACATGTCTGAGATTGGTTCTGTCTCTTTCATATTGAAAGCTTCATATTCCTACATAAGAAGATTTATCTTAGTTTTCCTTACTTGCTTTGTGCCTTCATGTGCTATCTCTAGTTTGTCCCAGATTTCTGTTGTAGTATTGCAAGAGGATATCTTATCAAACTCAGTGGATTTAAGAGTGCAATAAAGGCAGTTCTTTGCCTTAGCATCCTTCTTAGTTGTTAGAATGTCCTAAGTGGTGTATTTATCTTCAGTATTCAAGACAATCAAACCGTCCTTGATGGTTTTCGATAGTTGATAATCTAAGGTAATCAAGAAATTTTTTATTCTTATCTTCCAGTATCCATAGTTTGTATCATTAAATAGTGGAGGATTGGAAGTAGATTGACCTTCAGCAGAAGTGTTGTGGAAATAGCTAGCCATAGAGATCTCTTCACAAGTTATATGATTAGAATAGTAATGTATAACTAGGGAAGCCTACTCTAATATTAATTGTTGGTCCCATTCAGATGGTGACTCAAGAGAGGGGGGGAGGGGGGGTGTGAATTGGGTCTTTAAAAATTTTGGCCAGATGATAAACAAAGTGCAAGACTAAAGGAATTATAAAAACCACAATGCACTTAGACTGGTATTTTTATAGTGGTTTGGCCCTTCACTTGGGTTCGTACTCCACTTCTCTGAGTTAGCCTTCTCTACTCCACTTGAATTGAGTCTTATATTTGTTTAGTCCTAGATAAGCATGATAGTTGTAGTTTTAGCAAAAAGGCATGGAAATGTGTATATTGTAGACTTGTATGATATCCAAGCTAAGTGTCTTATTAGTCACAACAAGTCCTTATTATGACATAGAAGATTAAGACATGCTAACAAAGACTTGATTGAAAGATTATACCAAAAACACCTTATAGTTTTAAGCAAAAGGCATGGATAGTTGTGTGATGCTTGCATGAGAGGAAATCAAGCAAAAGAGTCTTTCAAATTGAATAGAGAAGTGTACATAACTAAACTTCTTTAGTTGCTACACATGGACTTAGTGGGACAAATAAGAACTAGGAGTCTTAGAGGGAAACAATACGTATATGTCATTATTTATGACTATAGCAGATATACTTGGGTAATGTTTTTAACTTCCAAAGATGAAGGTTTTTCATTCTTTGAGATATTTTCTAAGCATGTGCAGAATGAACAAGGTTCTCTTATAGTTTCCATTAGGAGTGATCATGATAGAGAGTTTGAAAACCATAAGTTCACAGACTACTATAAAAATAATGGGATCTTTCAAACTTTCTCTGCACTAAGAACACCCTGCAAAATTGAGTAGCTGAGAGGAAGAATAGGACATTACAAGAAATGGTGAAGGCCATGTTGAGTGAATACAATCTGCCACAATATTTTTGGGTTGATGCTATGAATATAGCTTGTTTTATTATCAATAGAATTCATACTTGGCAAATACTCAACAAAACTACATTTGAGTTGTATTATGGTAAGAAGCCTAACATATCATTTTTCTATACTTTTGGTTGTAAATGTTTCATTCTTAACAATGGAAAAGGAAACCTTGGAAAATTTGATAGCAAATCTTATGAAGGGATATTCCTTGGATATTCTATTGTTAAGAAGGCATTTAAAGTCTACAACTTGAGTATTAGAACTGTAGAGAAGTTTATTCATATGAAATTTGATGAATCTATTAATTGTTCAAAGAAAATAAGTGATTTTGATGATGAAGCAGATAGACTCACAACAAACGTGGAGGGAATAAATCTATAAAATCAAAATAAGCATGCTCCACAAATAAAGACAGTAAGGGATGGAGCAGACAGACAGTTTGAATTATCCACAAGTGAAGTAAACGAAGGTTGTCACTCTTCTATTCCAAGAGATTGGAGATTCATGCATGCACATCTTAAAAATCAAGTAATTGGTGATCGATATGATAGAGTTAGCACAAGATCATCTTATCACCAAGAAAGTGGTAACTTTGCCTTTATTTCTCAAATTATATAGACCATGCATTAGAAGACAAGAATTGGATTTTAGACAAGCAAGAGGAATTGAACTAGTTTAAAAGAAATGACATGTGGACCTTAGTTCCAAGACCTGTCCATCAAGCTATTGTAATGGGTCATTAGAAACAAACTTGATGAATCTGGTTTAGTAGTGAGGAACAAGGCAAGGTTAGTAGCAAAGGGGTACTGTAAAAAAGAAGGAATAGATTTTGAGGAGTCATACATCCCTGTTGCTGGGATTGAAGCTATTAGAATATTGTTGGCATTTGCATCTTTCATGAATTTTAAACTATACCAGATGGATCTCAAATCTGCGTTTTTAAATGGTTTCATTAATGAAGAATTTTATGTGGAAAAACCCCCTGGGTTTGAAGATCCTTATGATTCTAACCATGTCTTCAAACTCAAGAAATCCCTCTATGGTTTGAAGTAGACTCCTAAAGCATGGTATGAGAGGCTAAGCAAATTTTTTATTGAGAAAGATTTCTAAAGGGGTAAAGTAGTGTAACACCCCACTCCTAGGACGCTACCTTCGTATATCCAGAGAAGGATTCTACCAAAAATTTGGCAAAGTCTCCCCTGAAATATAAGGATTCCATACTTGTATAAAATTCTTCACATAACACCATATCTCCAATCATTTATGCATCGCTGAGACAAGCAATAATACACACACACACTACCCATAATTGTAAGCCGCATTGCAATGGTAAATGGCAAATTGCACCTACACTAAAATACATCCACACACATCACATACATTCTACCATAATGAGATGCTAATATAATTACCTCATACATAACTCAATATGCATCATAACTTGAATCTTATCAAATTACAAATTCATGTTTATTATAGGGGATTCCAACCCCAAATTCATCAAAGAATCATGAAGATCACCATCTAATCCTGATCATGAGCACCAACCACCAGTTGGGCTCCATTGTCTGACCTATCAACTAAAAACCAAGAATTAAACAACATTAGTTTGGGGAAAATCAACGAGTAGGCAAGGTAGAAAATAATGATAAATAATCAGTAAAATAACATTCTCAAATCAAACACGTGTATCATAGCTGTAAGTAACTAACCATCACTGCTCAAATATCCTATACCATGCATCCAAACATATCTATGCTACCAAGGCACATCCACACCCCACGATTGTCATATCTATATCGTATCCATGCCATCCAGGCATCCATGTCACCAAGGCATATCTACACCCCACGGGTGTCACATCATATCCATGCTACCAAGGCATAACCATACTCATAGGTGTCACATCATATCCATGCCATCTAGGCATAACTACACCTACTGGTGTCACATCATATTCATGCCATCTAGGCATCCATATCAAATTAGAGTTACAAATCACATCTTTACTATCCAATCATTAAGATATACCACATAGTACATAATACGTTTACATACCACCTGACTCAATCATGCCCACTATGACTCATGACTCATAATAAAATCTCATGCAATGCAATATCAAAAGCATTTCAATTGAACATATGGCCAAATCCAAATTCCAAATCATGATGCAATATAATAAATATCATTCAAAATGCAGTGCCCATATGCAAAATCATGGGATACTCACTATCCCCATCAATCCATGCATTTATACATGAAAAATGAAAAGGAACCTACTTACCTTAATGGAGAACAATTTCACAAATCCTCAAGTTTCACAACTTAGGTTCCAATCAGTGCTCAAATGGCCCTACATATATAATATGTACCAAAATTCAATTTACATAGGTTTCAAATGGGAAATTCTACTCGATTCTTAAAATAAGTGAAACCCACTTAATCACCTCATTATTTTTCATTCTTATCTCATTACTCAATTATACATTCCATACACTTATCTAGTAAACATTATCACTAATTTTAAGCTAGGACTCCATGTGACCCAATTTTGGGGATGTTTACTCAAAACACTACTTTAGTAACTTCTTCACTTAAAACACCCTACATAAGGTAAATAAATCATCTTCAAACATCACTTGAGTTGTTTTCACATTTAATAAACTTAATAAACACAAAACAACCCCTTATAGTGATTCCAAATGGTAAACAATCCCACTTGCCTTGGGGAATGTCATAGTTCTACTTATGCATTTATAACTTTAAAATCAACAAAAAGCTTAAATTAAGGTGGTTAATCTCATACAAAGGCAACTCTAATGAAGTTATTATCAACATAGTTTTCAATGGTAACAAAAGTCAAATTTGTAGACCCTTTCAAGGTACCAAATACAAGGTGTGATGAGTGAATTTCATTCACTTATGTTACACATGTTCAAGCTTAGTTATTTGCTAATCCTTGTCTCTTTTAGATGAATTTCATGCTTATTTGTTGGATGTTCTCGGTGTCTTGAAGATGGAAAAGAAGAGAAAAAGAATGGAACAGAAGAAGGTCAAAGTTTGGAAAAGAAAACAGTTACAAAATGGAGTGAAAAACTAACACAAATCAAGATAGCCAACTAGTGCCGCCAGCCCCCAGCTAGCGCCAAGACCGAAGATCCCCATCGGCTAGGCAGCAAGTCGGCGCCAGCGGTGGGCCAATAAATATTATGGATTTTCTGTGTTGCATATTTGCTGGTTTTTTAAGCAAAAAGCTAGAGATTTTTAGAGGCTCTTTTGGAGGCAAGGGTAAGGAGATTTTTGCAAGAGAAGAGAAGCAAGGGAGCAAGAAAGGAGATCAAGTTCTGCAAAATTCCATGCTTATGAAGGGAGTTCCTTCTTCTTTTTCGTCCATGAATTAGTTTCTTTTTCTAGGGTGAAGATGTAACCCATTTTTATACTTGTTGGTCCTGTGCTATGGCAAAACACAAAGTAAGAGAAAGAAATTTGAATACAATACACCAATAATCACATAATAATAAGAATAAAAAATATATAGTGGTTTGGCACTCTCTACCTTTTCCACTCTCTAAGTCAAAATCCCAGACTTGGGTTCCACTAGTCAACTTAATCCCAAAGTTACAAGTGGTACAATTTTTCTGTTCTCTAAATTTCCACTTCTAGGTGATAATATAGATGAATCACTTACACACCATGTAATGATTCAACTATCTCTTAGTTTGCATCTCAAACTAAGGTACAATTTGCATAATGAAATAAATAATGTAAATCTTAGAACTAGTTTAGATCTCAGATGACTTTAGTACTTCATATCACTTCAATCTTCATACACCTGCAAAACATAGGTTAAACTCTTTTGGTAATGTTAAATTCTTGATTCTCTTCTCTCAATCACCCTTCAAGATTTCTCACTTTCAAGCTCTTTACTATTCTTCAACATATCTCACATTAAATAGACATCCAACAACTAGGAGACAATCTATCAAAAGAGTTTGAAGAAAAGGTCAAAGAGGCTAAAAAACCAGATCCTTGTAACTGCTAGCAATGGATCGAAAATCATTGATGTTTAACCAAAAGTTGTTGACATTTTTCTTCATATGAAAATCTGTCAAGGTTCAACATTGTTGTATTAGTCTCTGACTCTAAATCAGTGGAGGTTGACATCACTTGATTCAAAACCATCAATGTTTTTCTTCACATGAAAATTCATCGAGGTTCAACAGACTCCAAATCATTTGAGGTTGAACATCAATTGATTCAAAACCATCAACATTTTGATAGAAAACATCCACAAATTTCCTAAAAAATGTTAATTAGTTTCCCAATTTGTTAAGTACATCTTTCAACCTATTTTCGAACCTGTTTACAATTATTTCATCAGATCATTCACACACATCAATTACATATACATCAATCTATACTTCTTGCAATCAAAGTATGATCATAAACTCACATTTACATCAATCCACTCTACATGAAAATGTGTATCAGTCCACATAAAACACATCACTTATCCATTCATGATTGTTCATCATCAAAACAACAGTTAAACAATTTCCCCCCCTTTTGATGATAACAAAACTATTAATGAATGAAATTAGATAACATTCCTTCCCCTGTAAATATGCAGCCATGTATGCTTATTTTCTCCCCCTTTTTGGTAGAAGCAAAAAGAAGGGAATGTAACAAAGAAAAATGTAAAGATAAATGCAATAAACAAGATGCACTTTATGAAGAGAAAGTCATAAGTGTGTGAATATCAATAATAATTCAAAGAGTTAAGAAGTAAACTTAAACACACAATAATGACAAAATAGTTAAATTATCTTCAAAACTTAGAAATTAGAGAATTAGTTTTCAAAAAAAATTTGACTCTTCAAGACAAGATCACTTTGGATGCGGTGGTTGGTTCTTCTTCTGAGTGGAGTCGGATTGATTAGCAGAAGATGAGGCATGGATTTGCTCCCTTATGTATGTCCGCAAGTCATCCTTGAGATTTCCCAGACTAGCTGTAAGTAATGCAAGGAAAGGTAGAAATATCAAGCAACAGAGAAGTTGAAGGAGTTGTTACATGAGGTGTAGAAGTAGGAGGAATGGGATGAAGTGGTTTGAGAATTGATGTGGCAGGAGTGTGTTAAGTATCAGAAACAGTTGCTGCTGAGTTATCTCTGGCCTGAGGAACCTTCCATCTTAGAACCCTCCTCTTCATCTAAATCTTCATCATCTCCCAGAACATCATGAAATAACTCTTCTTCACCCTCATTATTCACCTCAAATTTAGCCCCAGTTCTTGTTTGTGCATGGCATTGAATAGGAATCTCATCACTATTTTCACTAGGTACAGCCGAAATGTATCTCCACTTAACATCATCGTACTTGATATATCTCATTCTTCTGAGTGTTTCAATGTTTATCTAATTGTAGCTTGATGGACAGGTTGGAACATCATTAGAAAGATCTATTTCATATCGTTGAAATAATCTTGTCAAATACATGGCGTATTGAAGATGTCCATCAGACTTATCTTTCTGATTGAAGATGTATAATAACATTGCATCCACAAGATCATACTCCAGGTTATAGGCAATGTAGTAAATCAATACACATCCATGAATACTCACTGCATCATGTCCCCTCCATTCCTTGAAAAGAGACAATGGGTAACTATATGATGAATGAGTTTAAACTCTACAGAAGAAAAATCTTTGTTTGTGAATCCTCCTTTCCTATTTGATAGTGACTCCTTACTAGTTAAACATTCAACTACTTCCTTTCAATCATATGTTTTATCAATAGTAACATAAGGAAGTTTCATTATGAATGCAAACTCTTCAGTAGTGAAACTGATTTCTTTCCCTCTGAGGTATGTTGAGTAAACATATACTCCATCCTCTCCTTCTTCCTCAATTAGATAAAAATAGAACAACTTTACCAATTCATCATAAATCATTAACTTTCTGAAAGAAACTCAAAAATCCCAAATTTCCTTAACCAATTGACAGATAAAAACCCTTCATCTTCAAAGAATTTATAATTCAAGAACTTACCTCATGTATAGTTCTTGTGCCAAAATCTTAGGTAGAAATTAGACTTGTCCTTTTTGAATCTAAAATTCTTCAAGGATGACTGCACTGAGACTTGTTTCTTTGGTAATGAACTGGGTTTCTTTTGATGTGGGGTAGGAACTCATTTCCTTGGAGTGAATCTTCCTGGAATGGTTGTCTTTGAAGTGGATTTGGATTTTTGGGTTAGTGGAGAAGGTTTGGTTTTTGAAAGTATACTTTTCCCATGTTTAGGTTTGGGAGAAGTATCAGTAAGAGATGGAGAAGGTTCATGTTCATGTGTTGTTTGTGGTTCAAATTCTTGATGAACTTGTTCTTCATCAAGATCTATTGAATCCTCAGGAGTAGTTTGTCTTCCTCGAGTCTATCTGACTGGAGTTTCTATTGGTTCTTGAATTGAAATTTCTCCTATTCTTCTTCTTGTTTTGGAGGAGAAGGTCTAGATTCAGAGGCATCCGCCATCCTCCTCTTTCCCTTTTCCTTGTAAGATGGCTTTTTTGACATAACAACCTTCTATATGTAAGATTGAGATAAAAATGAAGATTTTATTATTCAAGGCACAAGTTGATACAATTTAAATGATAGGACATAACGTATATGGAAGAAAATCAAAGGATATGGTTTAAATACAATCAAAACAAAAGGTTTGAATAGAGAGAACTATCAAAATAGGACTTATCCTCAACACAATTATTTGTATATGATAGTTATTTTTGTCACAACCATAACACAACAATCCACATTGCAGTGACTTTCAACCAAGCAAAGTCTACCTACATTAGTCATAGAATAAACACAAATCTAACTTGAAGAACATTCAATTAGGTGAAGGAACCAATGAAACAGTATGAACTTTGATAGAAATAGGGGTTACGAATAGCCATGAAAAATCTATGAGTACATAGATAAGCAATAATGACATCAACTTGCAATGTAGAATAGCAAGCATTTATGGAGTGAGCATCAAGAATATGGAGTTAATATGGAAAGGCAACCCATAAATCAATAAAATTTTCTTCTAAAAACATCCCCTAACAGAGTATCTCCACATAAAAGAGATATTTAACCATACTATTAATGAAATAATATGGAAATATAACATGCATTAAGAATGTATGAACAAATTTTAGGCTAAAGGGAGGAATTTTGTGATTTTTTTAAACCCTTAAAAATCTCAAAATCTTGATTTTGAATCATAGCAAAGGGGTTTTCAAAAATCCCTTCTTAAAATAATGATACAAGCTCAAACATCTTAGGGCATTGATTTTGCATAAGAAAAGCATGAAATAACTTGGGGATTAAGAAGAAAAACCCTAAAATCATGAAATCTAGAGTAAAAATGAAAAACCCATTGAAGATTCTTGTTGAACAGAGCATTACCATGATTTTGATGAAGAAGAATGTGAGGAATTGGCTCAAATGTGTCCGATTGAGCAATGGAGAGGGGCAAGGGGCTTGAGGAGTCGAATGGGTTTCTTAGAAATGGAAAACCCTAGTTTGAAGAAGAAGGTTGTTACTGTCCCATGCAAATTACGCATTTAAGTTATGCTGCTAGCTCTGAATCCATCGATGTTTTAATCCATTGATGTTTATAATCCATCAACATTTTTGTAAAATATAATCCGTCGACATTCTATAACACAGAGAAAATTCACACATATGTCTTTTATTTTATGCATGCTATGCATCATGTGAATGGATTAATAATATCTAACTCTCTTTTAATTTCCAAAAACCTTTCAGTGGGAAGTGGTTTTGTGAAAATGTCTGCCAGTTGATCTTTAGTAGGAATAAATTCAACAAAAATGTCTTTTAATTTAACATGATTCCTAATAAAATGATGTATTATCTCAATGTGTTTAGAACGTGAATGTAATACTAGATTTTTAGTCAAATTTATTGTGCTTGTATTATCACATTTGATTGGCACACATTCCACATTAAAGTCATAGTCACTTCACTGTTGTTTCATCCAAAGTATTTGTGCACAAAAACTAGTTGTTGCTATGTATTTGATAATACAACAGTACTTTGTTTCCTATAGTACCAGGATACAAGCATACTTCCTAAAAATTGGCAAGTTCCACTTGTACTTTTTCTATTTACTTTGTATCTGGCATAGTCGACATCAAAATAGCCAACTAAATCAAATGATGATCTCCTAGGATACCATAATTCCAAAAGAAAAGTTTCCACAAGATGTTTAAATATAAGTTTAATAGCAAATAGATGTGACTCCTTTGAATTTAACTGAAATCGAGCATACATACACACACTAAAAAGAATGTCATGTCTACTGGCAGTCAAATGCAATAGTGAACCAATCATGCTTCTTTATAATCTTTGATCCACACTTTTACCACTTTAATCCTTATCCATTCTAATGCTAGCCCTCATAGGGGTAGGCATGCATTTTAAGTTTTCCATTTTAAACTTTTTTAACATTTCTTTGATGTATTTGGATTGTGAAATGAAAATACTTTCATTAGTTTATTTTACCTATAGTTTAAGAAAAGATGTTTGTTCACCTATCATACTCATTTTAAATTTACTTTTCATCAAATATTCAAAATCCTTGCAATATTTTTCATTTGTTGACCTAAAAATGATATCATCCACATAGATTTGTACAACAAGAATGTTTGAATGAATACGTTTAATGAAAATAGTTGTGTTAACCCTACCTCTTTGAAACTTTTTACTGAGTAAAAATCCACTCAGTCTTTCGTACCAAGCTCTTGGAGCTTGTTTAAGACCATATAACGCTTTTGTAAGTTTAAAAACATAATCAGGATGTTCATGATCTTGAAAACTTGGAGGTTGTTTGACATAAAATTCTTCATTTAAATATACATTTAAGAATGCACTTTTTACATCCATTTGAAATAATCAAAATCGCTTAAATGATGCAAAGGCAAGTAACATTCTTGTGGCCTCAAGTCTAGCAACAGTTGTAAATGCTTTATCATAATCTATTCCATCTTCTTGGGAATATCCCTATGCTACCAGATGTGCTTTATTTCTTACAACTATTCCAGATTCATCAAGTTTATTTGTAAAGATTCATTTTGTACCAATAACAGACTGATCATTTGGTTCTACCACAAGTGTCCACATGTTGTTACATTTAAACTGATCTGGTTCTTCTTGCATTGCTATGATCCAGTATTCATCTAAAATGGCCTTCTTTATAGTTTTGGGTTCAATGTAAGATAAGAAAGCAAAATTACCATAGAAATTATGAAGTGAGCTATGAGTTTTCACTTTGTCATACACATTTCCTATAAAATCTTCTAAAGGATGATATCTATGAGTATGAACTGACTTGTTTGGATCGGATAACTCACCTTCACTTACCTGTTCTTCATGAATGTTCTCCTCATGTGGATTTGATGACTCAGCTTATGGTAAATCTTTAGATCCTTGCTGCGCTTCAATTTATGTTTCAAGAAAATCAAATCTCTCATTATCATCATCTATATTATCAACCTTTCTCGACCAAGAGTTAGTCTCATTAAATTTTACTTGGACTAACTCTTCTACTATGTATGTTCACTTATTGTAGATATGATATGCTTTGCTGGAAGAAGAATATCCTAGAAATATACCTTCATCACTTTTTTTTCTCAAATTTATTAAGGTTATCTTTCTCATTATTCAATACAAAGCATTTACAACCAAAAGAATCAAAATATGCAATGTTTGGCCTTCTTCTTCCTTTCCACAACTTATAAGAAGTTTTCTTAGAATTGGATAAATGTAAACATGATTGATTATGTAACATGCAGTGTTTACAGCTTCAACCCAAAATCTATGAGGAAGATTTGTATCAATCAACATAATTCTAGCCATTTTAACTAAAACTCTATTCTTCCTCTTAATCACTCCATTTTATTGTGGAGTTCTAAGTGCAAAAAAATTATGAGTTATTCCAAGTTCATCATAGAAGTCATTGGATTAAATATTGTCAAATTCTCTGCCATGATCACTTTGAATTGAGAGAATTCGTGTTCCACTTTCATTTTGAACTTTGTGATGAAATTTCTTAAAAAGCTCAAAACATTTGTCTTTTCCACCTAGAAATAGTACCCAGGTATATCTAGACAAATCATCAATAATAACATACCCATACTATTTTCCACTTAAACTTTTTGATCATGTAGGTCCGAAGAGACCTATATGCAATAACTCAAGAGGCTTTGTGGTAGAAACAACATTTCTTGATTTGAAAGAAGCTTTTGTTTGTTTGCCAAATTGGCATGCATCAAAAACATGATTTACATTAATCTTCATTTTTGGTAACCCTTTTACAAGATCAAGTTTCATGAGCTTCTTAATAGTGTACATGTTGGCATGTCTAAATCGTTTGTGCCATAATAAAGCCTCATTGTCTACTGCAGATAGATATTTTACACGATCTTCACTAAAGTCCAAAGTATACATATTTTCATTACACTTTCCATAACATATACTTTCTCCTATAGCATTGTGAAAAATACATTTATTTGACTTAAATAAAACTTCAAAACCTTTTTTACGTAATTGACTTATGCTTAAAAGGTTGTGTTTAAGACCTTCTATGAAATATACATCAATAATATCCATACCTGAAATACTTACAATACATATTCCTTTGATAATTCCTTGATTATTATCTCCAAAAGTTACTTTACCTTTATCCTTAAAAGACAAACTTCTGAACAAATGCTTGCTTTTTGTCATATAATGTGAGCATCCATTGTCAAGGTGTCAGCTGGATTTTATTCTTAAAGTTAAACATACCTAAAAAAATTAAAATCAAGTTTTTGGTACCCACATCCGAGTCCACACATGTCAGGTATGATAACCATTTGTTTGGGCACCCAAATCAATTTTTTACCATTATTTTACAATTTTCTCATAGTACAATCATAAGCAATATTTCCATGTTTATTGCAAAAATGATAATGCCCTTTATGAGGACAAAAAAATTTCCTTTTGAAATTTACAATTGGATTTTGACAATTTAAACACTTATGCTTCAACTGACTGATTTTATGTCTCAAAGAAGTACAACATTTCTCCAATTTTTTATTTTCATCAAACAATTTCTTTGAGTTGTTTTTCAGAAGGTCATTTTCAATTTTCATATTTGAACATTCATCAAAAAGAATTCTGAATTCTAGTTGTAATCTAAGAATCACTTCTTTCTGAATTTGAAATTCCTTTTTCAATTTAGCATATTTTTTAGTTATCAGTTTTGATTCATCAAGAAGTGCAATATGTTCTTGTTGCAATTCAAACGAAAAATCTTCATAACTTATCTCATTTGAATCATTGCTTTCCTTTTCTTCATCTTTATATGTCATCAATCTAATATGCCATTCCTTAGTTTCAAATTCAGATTCTATAGAAATGGATGAGTCACTGTTATACCATGCTCCAAAATTCTAAGGCTTCTGACTCTTCTTTCTGTCCTTCTTAATAGATGGACATACTTTCTTTAGATTTCCACTTCCACCACAGTTGTAGCATCTGAGTTCCTCTTCTTCCTTTTTGAATGAAGTTTTAGTTTTGAATTTTCTGTCACCTTTCTTATTCTGCACTCTTCGAGCGGCTGCTAATCTGTTTTTCATCTAATTATTTGTTTGAAGAAATTTTCTGAATCGATGAGTTAGCATAGTAATTTCTTCATCTTCTTCATCTATGTCAAGATCAAACTTATCAAAATTAACTTTTAAACCAACAGATCTCTTACCTTTTGATTCAGTTTCATTCTTCTTGATGACATGCTCATATGATAGCAATGATCCTATCAAATCATCTACCTTCGGCTTCGAGATGTCTTTTGCTTCTTCGATAGCAGTCACTTTTGTTGTCTAAGCTTTAGGTAAAAATTTGAGAATTTTTTAAACTTCTTCCTTCTTAGTAATATCCTTTCCAAGACCTTTCAATGCATTGAAGATCTTGGAAAACTTGTGATTCATCTCAGTAATGGATTCATTCGGAGTAAATAATTTAAAATCATGCATTAAAAGGTTCATTTTTATCTCTTTATCTTGAGATGTGCCTTCATGGGTTACTTGAAGTTTCTCCCAAATTTCTTTTGTAGTTTTACAATTTGACACCCTTTCAAATTCAGCTTGAGAAATAGCACAATACAACAAGCTTTTAGCTTGTTCATTTATAGAGCTTTTCTCTTTCTGTTCTGTTGTTCAAGTACTTATCTTACCTATTAGGTTGTAAAACCATCTTCAATGATGCACCATATCGACATGTTATAACCCATTAAGAAACTTTGCACTCTTAATTTCCATAGAGGATAATTATCTCCAATTAGATATGCAGGTTTATTTGAAGATAATCCCTTTGGAAAGCTTATAGATTAGAATGCAAATCCATTGCTTCCATTTACATTTCTGTCATTATGATCATTGCCACTTTCATTGGTGCTTGATGAAGCCATAGAAGATCACTTTGAGCAATACAAAGAAAGCTCTGATACCACTTGTTAGTCCCATGTTACAGCATAACACAAAGTAAGTTGAAGCAATTTAAATACAATACACCAATAATATCATAAGAATAAGAACACAAAACATTTAGTGGTTCAGCACTCTCTACCTACTCCACTCTCCAAGTTAAAATCCCAAACTTGGGTTATACTAGTCAACTTAATCCAAAGGTTACAAGTGGTACAATTTTTCTGTTCTCTAGATTTCTACTTCTAGGTGACAATATAGATGAATTACTTACACACCATGTAATGATTCAACTATCTCTTGGTTTCCATCTCAAACCAAGGTATAATTTGCACAATGAAATAAATAATATAAATCTTACAACCAATTTAGATCTCAGGTAACTTCAGTGCTTCATATCACTTCAATCTTCATACACCTTCAAAATAGAGGTTAAACTCTTTTGGTAATCTTGAATTCTTGATTCTCTTCTCTCAATCACCCTTCAAGATTTCTCACTTTCAAGCTCTTTATTATTCTTCAACATATCTCCCATTAAATAGACATGAAACAACTAGGAGACAATCTCTCACAAGAGGTTAAAGAAAATGTCAAAGAGGCTAAAAAACCCAATCCTTGTAACTTCTAATAACAGACTGAAAACTATCAATGTTTTACCAAAAATCATCAATGTTTTTCTTCCCATGAAAATCTATCATAGTTCAACATTGCCGGATTAGTCTTTGACTCCAAATCAGTGGATGTTGAACATCACCTGATTCAAAACCATCGACATTTTTTTTCACATGAAAATCCATCAAGGTTCGACATCGCTGAATTAATCTCTGTCTCCAAATTAGTTGAAGTTGAACATCACCTGATTCAAAACCATCAATGTTTTGACAGAAAATGCCCACGGATTTCCCTGAAAACATCAACTGATTTCCCAATCAATTAAGTACATCTTTCAACCTATTTTTGAACCTGTTTACATCAATTTCATCGGATCATGCACACAAATTAATTATATATACATCAATCCATACTTTCTGCTATCAAAGTATGATCATAAACTCACATTTACATCAATTCACTCTACATGAAAATGTATATCCATCCACATAAAACACATCACTTATCCATGCGTGATTTTCATCATCAAAACGGGAGTCAAACAATACTCTTTGTTATGGATTGTTGGTTATTAATGCTAGATAATCTTGTTTCATTCATGATGTTGTTTACAATGATTTAACTTATTTTATTGCTTGATCACCAATATTATAAGTTAAATTAATTATTAAAGCATGGTTAAGGTAGAAATCATATGCTAAACCATAAGCTCCCTTGAATGAGAGGGATAGATGGTTAAGGTAGACATCATATGCTAAACCATACTATTTTGGTTCTTATGTTCTTGAGCTTAATGGGTTTTCACCTCAATTATGCTACACACCATAGGTAATTGGAACGAGTAAAAATACTTGATTTAAACCCGCACACTTAATAGTAATAATCTTACTTTTGAAAGAATGAACCCAAGTGAGGCATTGAATCTAACATTCCATACGCAAAGGGGCATCATCTAGTGGTGAAATCGGATCCCTAGACTTTTGCATCAAGCTAATCTCTTTGCGTTATATTTAGCCATTTATTTACTTTTATTCTATCAAGTTTTTGAGATTTTGAAATTATACCAAACATTATTCCAAGTCTGTTTAGTTATAAATCCATTCTTTTAAGGTTAAGATAGTTTATTAACTAAAATTAATTAAGTTGGTTTGACCGTTCTCTGTGGGATCGACCCTTGCATTGCATACTATATTGCTATACATCTGTACACTTGTGAGGAATTATAATTTGAACCATCAAGTTGTTTAAGCAACATTTCCAGATAAGATTTTCCATGATTTCAAGTGCATAAATCTAATTCATTTCTCTCCCATTTCATTTATCAATTCGAGTCAAATAACTCAACTTTCAAGTTGCATAATCTGCACCATATTGCTGTCCGCTTTTAAGGAGGTTTTCTAAATGCATTTCAAGTGAATTTTTCACTCTAATGAACCTCTATTTTTGTCCACAATCATTCATTTAGTGCATCTTCTACTTTTTTTTAACGCTTAACTAATGACCAATTAGGGGCTATAATCAAATCATTCAAATCTACTTTGTTTCTCATAGAAATATTTTATCAAACACTTGATATACATAAGTTAAACTATCAATTTCAGTAATGTTGTAGCAAGTTGCTCATATTCTCAACATTATACAATTCATATTTAGCATCAAAATAGCTTTGTTAACAATCAATTACACCCCAAAATAAATTAATTTGTCATCCCATTCATTAGCCACGAATTATCCAACTTAACATGCATAAATGTTGTTGTCCACTTCATGCATAACAATATACATGATTTTTTGGTGTCTAAACATCATGTTATTATTGCCATTAAACATCATAATCCTTTCCTCTATGAAATCCTCAACTAATCCATGCTAAATTGCCCAAAATTTTGTCCACAAATTGCATAAAACCCTACCAAAACATAAATCGACAATTTGTTTGGGGAAAAGAACTTACCACCAAAATTGAGTGTTATTTCCACCACAAAAATGAAAATCCACTTCAATTCTTCAGGTTCTTCGCATGAATTGCAGAAAGATGGGTTTTTCTTGATGAAAATAGAATTTTCTCTTCCCTATTCATGTCCAAATGGGTTAGGTTTTAGCTCCCTTGTTGTGTGATGATGATTGCATGTGAAAACTAAAATTTTCTAGCTAAAATCAAATGAAAAAAATGGACGTGAAGGGGATCTTAGGGTTGCTTGGGCATAGGGAGAGAAAAGGGAATGAAATGGGAAGAAGAGGGAGATGGAGTATTTTACTTGTTTCTCTTTTTGGTGCTCCAATGGTTCACTTCATGTCATACTCTTGCAACCTTTTTTCAGAATTATTTTTCATAACCTTTTTACAATAAACCTTTCAAAATAAATACAATCCATATGTCACTAATCACCTCTCTTATAATTTCATTAAATTACATAAATAAATACTTCACAAATATGATTAATTCATGTGTATAATTATCCCAAATTAATTATTTAGAAAAGTTTTCTTACCTCAAAATCCCGGGGTGTCACAAGTAGATACCACACTGTTTATTAAGCATGCTATGAATGATATTCTTATTGTGCAAATAGATGTAGATGATATTGTATTTGGAGCTACTAATGAAAACCTTTATCAAGAATTTTCTAAGTTGATGTACAGAGAATTCGAAATAAGTTTGATAGGAGAGTTGAACTTCTTTCTAGGACTACAAGTAAAGCAGACAAAAGAAGAAATTTTCATCTACCAAGCTAAATATGTAAGCCCTTGAATTTTGGTATAAGACTGTATTAATAATTAAGGTATGGTAATGAGTGAAGTTTGGTAAGTTTATAAAGTTTAATTTAATTAAGTGAGAATTAAAGTGTAAATG